>WJSH01001406.1:272747-286880 GCA_009757365.2 Lepidium campestre | reverse complement strand
CTTTTATCACTTTCAACTTTACGAAGCATAGACACAAGAACTTCCGTACATATGATGAAAAGATAAGGAGACAATGGATACCCTTGGTGGAGTTCCCGAGACAGAAGAATTCGTCCATGCGGGGCACCATTAATCAACACAGAATATTGAACCGAGCGAACACAATACATGACACCCTTAACCCATGAAGGATGAAAACCAAATTTAAGCAATAACCGCTCTAAGAAATCTCATTCCACACAATCATAAGCTTTACTTATATCGGTTTGAATAGCCATAAATTTTCCTTTTACCGCTTTATTCGTTCGGAGAGCATGAAACATTTCATGAGCAATAAGAATATTATCTGATATTAATCTCCCATAAACAAAAGCATATTGAATTTCATATACTAATTTGGGTAAAATACGCTTTAATCGAAGACATAAAACCTTAGAAATAATTTTATAGCCAACATTATTATATAAGGTAATGGGACGTCTGACACCTTTATAGGACGATAAGTCTTTAGTATAAGGCAAAGATTAGTCATGGTCTTGCTTTAAGATAAAATAATATGACTGGTTTTTATGGTCGTTGGATGAAATAATTATGAACTCTTTTTGTATGTCTTTTTCGAATCATTTATGGATCTAGCTTTTCTTTTGTTTTAACTTAATACAAATTAAGGTAATGTTAGCCAAACGAGCCGATTCATGAGTCTATCGACATCATCCTATTTTTACAAAACAAAGGGATGTTTTTTTCCCAACACAAAGAACGACAAAAGAAATGAAGAAATATGGAAACTATAGATAGATGTAAACAAATCTAACAATATCCAAATCAACACTCTCAGTTAATGTATCCAACTAACAATTTGAAAGCTGAGTGGACGTGCGTAAGAGCATTAGCATTTGGTAGTCTCTCGAGTCTCTTAACATTAAAATAAATCAAAAATTAATTAAAAAATTAATTTGTTAATCCAAAATTGTGAGAATCTGTTATCATTTGAGAACTCATAAGAACCCCATAAAATTCTTTCTCATGTGACACATGTCTATTTGTGAATGATTTAGATTATATTATAATAACTTCAATTGCTTATAGTTTAAAAACTAATCAAATCATTTATGTATTATTTATAATTTTATTTTATAAATTATAAAATAAAATTATTTATCTAACAAGATCCATTATGCATAAATTCAGATTATATATTAATATTATATTTAGTTATTAGAGATTAAATTAATAAAATAATATTAAATTTTATAAAAACATATATAATTATTATTTTCCCTTTATATATAGACTAGATTCTAACCCGTGCTACACGAGATAATATTTTGAAAATTATATTTTAATTTAAAATCATAAGATATTTATCATAATTATCGAATATTCAATAACATGTAATTATCAAATGAATCATAATTATTAAATGATTTGTGATACTAAATAACTTATATTATTATCAAATAACATGTAATATCAAATAACATATGTTGAACGAATAACAACTACCTTTTTTATTATTAAATATTAAATATTTATATAGTACTAGAACTTACTTTAAGCCTTCCTCTATAAATGATTCAACCATGAATATGCATTCTTCACAATAATTAGTTGAGTCCCAATCAATACAAAAATGGTGAAGCCAATGGTGGGCATTGTTCTTGTTCAAATCTCACTTCTTGTGCTGTTTCCTCTGTCTGTGTGTTGTCAAACACATGAAAACACCAACACTGTCTGTCTATCGCCTCACTTTTACGACAATTCGTGTCCAAATGTACAAGCAATCGTTCAATCTTTTGTCGCCAGAGCATACTCCGAAGACCCTCGCATGGCTGCCTCGTTGCTTAGGCTCCATTTTCATGACTGTTTCGTCAATGTTTGAACTATTTTTCAGATATATAATGTTTGATATAACTACGAAGAAATGTATAGTCTTGATATATAAACTTTGGTTGTTGCAGGGATGTGATGGTTCCATCCTATTGGACAGTAGCGGAACCATTGAAAGCGAAAAAAGATCAGTTCCAAACCAAGACTCTGCTCGAGGGTTCGAACTCATTGATGAAATCAAGTCTGCCTTGGAAAATGAATGTCGTGAAACAGTTTCTTGTGCAGATCTTTTGGCTCTCGTAGCTAGAGACTCTGTTGTTATGGTAAGTCAATCATTAGGATTCTTAATTGTTACAAACACTCGTTAAGTTTGTAATAATCTGCAGTGTGGTGGACCGAGTTGGGAAGTATATCTTGGAAGAAGAGATGCAAGAGAAGCAAGCTTGATCAGTTCTAACGATAACATTCCTCAACCCAACTCTACGTTCCAAACAATTGTCACCAAGTTCAAGCTTCAAGGACTCGACCTCACCGATCTTATAGCCCTCTTAGGTATTTGTATACTAGTTAATATACTCGACATCTTGATACATAATCAGTTATAAAACTAATAACCATGAATCGAATGTAGGAGGTCACACGATAGGAAATTCGAGGTGCAAGAGTTTCAGAGACAGATTATACAATCATTCTGGAAACAACGATCTTGACGAGACTTTGAATCAAAACTACGCTTCTATGTTGCAGCAGCAATGTCCGATTTCTGGCGACGATCAGAAGCTCTTTAATCTTGACTATGTGACGCCGACTAAGTTTGACAATTACTACTTCAAGAATCTAGTGAATTTTAGAGGACTCTTGCATTCTGATGAGGTTTTGTACACGAAGAGCAAAGAATCTATGGAGCTTGTCAGGTTTTATGCGGAGAATGAGGAAGCATTCTTTGAGCAGTTCACTAAGTCGATGGTCAAGATGGGAAACATCTCGCCCTTGACGGGATGTAATGGTGAGATCCGGAGGATCTGCCGAAGGGTTAACCATTAGTGTACGTTCGATTGAGTTTCCATTATTGGATACATATTTAAGCCATAAATAAGTCAATGATGTTTCTTGATTTGTGTAGAGTTTGATGTATATGGCTTTGTTATAAATGAGTTTGGTGTTTGTATGGTTACTAAACACAATCGCATTTCATTGCCAGTGAATTACAACTCCATTAGGTACAACAACAATCTTTCTCGAAAGTGACCGAGAGAGATTTTTCTCCATTGCAATCATTTCTAAGCTCATACAAATAGCTTAGATCTTTCTTTACATTATTAACCAATATCATTGTGCTGGTTTTATTATCTGACACACTTAAACAGTTTACTTTAAAGACTTAGGATCATCATGGTTCTTCTATAAGACCATTGAAACAAACATCATGACTTTACTCTGTTTTGCTTAGCTTGTTTAAGAAGGAGAGAATTTCTTGAGAGACTTGTTCAGATTTCTCCTGCTGGATAAAATGATGACCATCCTCAATAACAACAATCTCAAGATCAGGTACAATACTCTTGAACATCTCTCCTTTTACATACTCCATTGTTCCAGTGGGTCCTTCATTTCCAATATCTTTGTTTCCCGCAATAAACATAGTTGGAACGACGATTTTAGAGTCTTGCCACGGCGCCAATATCTCCCAGTTCCTGTTAATTGTTCACTTTTAGTACTTGTTTTTGTAAGCCAAGGACTGGATATAAAGTGGCCTGAGAGACAGAAAGAAGTTATAGACTTACAAATCCATGACTCTGTAGTAATTCAAAGGGCCTGTGAATCCTGATCTTTGAAACTTGTCTGCATACACTTGAATCTCTTCTTCGGTTATCCAATCTGGAATCGTCGTTGGTATCTCAAGATCATCGATGATCTCAGTATCAGGAGGAGCCACTAAGTAATCTGTTCTTGTTATCAGCAAGAACTTTTTCATAACCGTTAAGCAATCATGCTTGGCAAATGCAGCCTCAGCTCTTCCGGGTTTCTTGAAAATACCCAACCGAGAAACCAAATCAAGAACGACAATAAGTACCATTATAGTAACACTGACACCATAAGTTTTGAAAGTAACTTTGGTTTTACCTGAAACTGAGCAATATATAACCCATCTCCAAAAATCTTGAAAAACTCGGAAGGTTTGAGTTTTGGATCTCTTGGAAAATATGGAACAGAGAGACTTATGAAACCTTTGACTCGGTCTGGTCTAAACAAGCATAGAGACCAACCTATGATTGCTCCCCAGTCATGCCCAGCCACGAAAGCCTACAACAGTAAAACTTGTAAACTTTCTTTTCAAGTAATCTATCTCTAAATCCAACCGTTGTATTCTCAGAATATCACTTTCACCTGAGCAGTGCCGTAGTGGTCGAGCAAACCGATGACATCAGCGACGAGGTGGCTCACAGTGTAAGACTCGTGACTCGGAGGAGATTCGGAGTCAGCGTAACCTCTGAGATCTGGAGCAACCACGTGGTAGCCATGGCTCGATAAGAAATCGATCTGGTGACGCCACGAGAACCATGTCTCAGGGAAGCCATGGAGTAGCAAAACTAAAGGACCCTTTTCTCCTTTCTCAGCCACGTTTAACCAAATTCCGTTGGTCTGGATCTTCTTCTCTCTCACCGAGCTCGTCATGATTTTTGTTAGATGTGAGAGAGAGAAGAAAAATCAGCGACCAATCTGAAGACTTTATTACACTAGTTGAGAAAAAGATGTACAAGTGACGTGGCAGAGAATGAGACCAGGCCTCTAGTTAGGTTACACGTAGCGGTCACTTGTCCTGATTCAGTTTCATGAGTTGACGTAAGTAAAAGAAATGTCAGCAAAATTCATGAAACAAGAAACACATGACTGAGAACATAAAGAACAGAAACGTCAAGTAACTCTCGGTTCTTTCGACAAAGTTTGTAGAAGACAAGGGCGAGTAAACTGTTCAGAGCATGCAAAACACAACAAATAGGAGTAATCCTAACTCAAGACAAGAAAAGAGATAGTCACTTGGTATTATTTCTATGTTTGATTCATATGAAAACAATCTCAAGAAGACATTGACTTCTTCTTTTCTTCAAGCCGTTGAAGCTCGGTCAGTCTTTCAGCCCAAGCCCGGTCCCTAGCGACAGCAGCCATCTTACGTTCCACTTGCTTGATTCTCTTCTTCCTCTTCGCCTCTTGCACCAGCGCTTGTCTCTTCTTTTTCTCAGACTGAAATTCACGAGAAATCCATCTTATTAGTAAACGAAATCGCCCTCTTAGAAGAGAATCTAAACTAAGAAACATTGCAGATTGTTATGCCATGAAATGGAACAAAACAAAGAAGCAAACAGAGAAACATTGCACACCCTTTTATTTGCCATAGTCTACTACTGCTTTTTCTGCTTTCAAACGTTATCCCACTTGTACTTCTAAGGATTCAACATTCCAAGATGTCTCATCTAACGATCAGCAGAGAGTAACGCCCTAATGATGTAGGAATGAAAAAGCTATCAAATTTCTTAAAACAAGCTAGTAGAAAGTAGACAAACCAGTATAAAAGCACGACGTTGCCCAATGCGCTTCTTCGCATTTCTTCTTTTCAAACTGCCCTCATTAGGATTGTTTGGAGAAATTGGCTGGCCAGGTGTATATTGAACATATGCATAAGGCCCTGCATTATCCTCAAATCTTTTATTCATCAAAAAATTGCACCAGTAGATTCTCACGGGCTATATTCAATTTTTTTTTTGTAGGAGCACTCAAAATGAAATTTAAAACAATCACTTTCACTTCAACAGTACCTGAGATCGATACGAAACCATACTTACATGGTTTTACCCAGAAGAAATCCCACGAAATGCTAACTAACTAACCCCTATGAAGAGCAGTACACCAATTCCCGATTTCAATCACACAACACTCATCTCTCCAGTTCCACAAAAAATCATTAATTTCTTAGCGCCACAACAATGCTCACGCATAAGCTAACAATGAAGCTTGAATGAACTCGCATAAACAAAGTATTAATTAACCATGACACAAAATGGCAAACCTGGAGGTTTCAATTTGGATCTTTTCTTCTTAGGATGAGTCATGGGTCGTCTCTTTGGGAGCCGAGTATCAGTTAAGCTTAAGCTATGAAAATGGTTAGCCATTGGAATCCATGGCAACCTCATATGAGTCGTCGATCCACTGAAGAAGGAGCATAACTCGGGCTTCGCAGCCGGAATCGTCGCACCGAATGTCCCAGACGAGCAGTTAGCGGCGGCACGCGAAACTAGGGTTCTCGACAATGGTCGAAAAATCGCTCTAACTGCACCGAAACCCATTTTCAACACAGCATCAGCGAACAGATTGCAATCCAAAAGCTGCTGAATTTACCGATTAAAGCTTCGAAATTTCAATTTGCCGATTCCAAAAGGTCGAAAGAAGAACTCTTCGCTAAACCCTGAATCACCCTGCTCAACACTCATGGGCCTTTATGGGCCAATAATGTGTAACTGGATCATAAATCAAAGGATATACCAATCGAACATTGGGTCTAAATGAAAAAACCCATTACACGCACATAAGATTATTATACGATTTTGTTTTTTTTTTTTGTCAATATACGATTTTGAATTTACACCTAAAATCGTCCAGATATTTATTTATTTATTTTTTCTTAATTGTCTGCAAATTTCACAATTTATTTTTTGCTAGAACTATGTGTAGATGATGGCACAAGAGCATGACGAAAAACCTCAAGAAAATTAAAGGGTTTTTAATTTTTTGTTAGCTAGAAAATCAAAGGTTTTCAATAGTCTTCTGTCTAAACCGGAAACATAACAAAGACGAACACGTTATAACATGTAAAGAGATTACTAAAGCAATTACTTCAACATCTTTTTGCAGAAGACTATTGAAGTTAAAGAAAACGTTTAGAAAGCTTTAAGCCGAGTGTTTGGCAATGGTAGACTGAAGCTCATCTTTCTTAGCCCCAACAACTTTGTCTAAAATCTTTCCTTCCTTCAAGAACATGAAGGTTGGCATCGCCTCTATCGCCCAATCACTTGCCACTGCCTGTCTCCATTCAAACCAAACAAAAAACGACTTTGTGAGCTCATTGATTGAAGAGAACAATCTTTCTTGAGAATAAGGTAAAGTTTTGGTTAATATACCTTCAATTCATCAATATCAACCTTGAGGAAAAGCACATTGGGGAGTTTCTTAGCCAAATCAGCAAAAAATGGAGCAATGAAACGACATGGCCCACACCAAGAAGCTGTGAAATCAACCACCACCTGCATGCAATTAACCAATCATTTTCATTCAAAACCATTTATTCAACACAACTAATTACATCTTAAATCACACAAATCCATCTGCATAAAGGGGTAAACAAATTTCCTGAGGTCTCATAGCTTCATAGAAACATTGATATGACTCACAATCTAGTCACTATGATCTATACCAACCCTAGAATCTAATCTATGGTAATGTGTATTCATGTAAAAGACTCAAGATTTCAATTGTTACATTGCCTTATTTTGAGAGACCAAAAGCCTCTGAAGCACCCTAAAAACCAAAGTCAAGGATAGAGAGACAAATCCATATCTCAACAAAACAAAATCATCTCAATAAGTTCGGGAGAAGAAGAAGATTACAAGAGTTTTGGAGTCATTAGCCTTCTGAAGTTGCTCGTTCCATGAATCAACGGTATGACACGCAATCACTTGACCCTCTTCAGAAGCCATCTTCTCTCTCTGTTGTTGATCTGTTCGGGGCTCTTCTCGACTTCTCCTCTTCTACGTTTCAATTTCTTAGCATGGTCTCTGTTAGTCTGTTTAATGTATTCTTATACAGCCCCTCAAAACACCTTGAAATTGCAATTTGCCATCAACGTTTTTCTCTCTCTCCTTTATTATCGACGCGTGATTTGATTTACCATAATTACACCCACCAAACTATGCTACTTTCCTTCTTTATCCAATCATAAATATCACACCACAAAAACATTTCTATAAACATCATTTCTACAACAATCTTGGTCTGTCCCATTCCGACAAAACGGTCACTTAGGAACAACAGTTCTTCATCATCATATAATTCTCTTTAACATTCATAACCAGATCCTTGAATCAAGCCAAATCTACAGCTGGATCAGTTTCTTGAAACAATATGTTCCCACGATGAACCAACCTGTAAGCAAAAGCGCTAGAATCGAGCAGGAAGCTATAAAGGTCCAACCACCCAGAAAGATTCCTAATGCGTAGATTAGGATTGGAGGCAACAAGGACTTTACTATGGCTGCATTGCTCACCCAACGTCCCTTCACGAACACAAGTGCCGCGAGATTCACTACGTTCCACCCGCCTGACCTTATCGCTAGACGGTTCAGGTTGTTGACTACAAAGGAATGACAGTTGCATGTGAATAAGCTATATGAATAGTGTTGGTACTCTTGTGTGCCTTTTCTCAGTGCATCATCCCATGTTGTCTCTTTCTTATGACTGTCTTCTTCTTCCTCACATCTCTTCTCACCATTGAACATACATGAACCGGAAGAAACAGATGATTCCTTACAAATCCAATGTTAATAAAGTTGTTAGTGTGCAACTGTGCATCAAGGTAAAAAAATCAAGGCCTGCATCTTGCACATGTACCTTTTCCTTGTTGATTTGGATATACCGAGCCACAGCTCCAAAGGCAAAGTTATCAACACAGACAAAATTAGGTCCTGCAAAGTCGAGGATGACACCGTCTTCTCTGCAAATACCCACGTGACCGATGAATGGAATCAGCCATGAAATTAAGGGGAGAGGTGTCCAGACAATGCAGCATGGGAACCGATCTCTTCTGGGATCAATTTTCATGGTATCTGTAAAGCCAGTCATCATGTGATGTTCTGAGTGTGTTGCTGACTCTCCCATTTCCATGTCTAGACTCCAGGTGGGTTCTATTATATATTTACTGTTAGCAAAACACGTTCAGGGTTCAATAAAGCACTAAGATTTGAAATGTACAAGTCCTCAATACTCAAGTAGATGATACATATCATCGAAATCGCACCCAAAACATATATGCATCACCTATAACAAGCTCACCAGCAAACTCTATAGTGATAGCTAAAGAAAGTTTTTCCAATAGTTGCACAACATTTTTCCAAAAGAACTCAGATAGATATTCATAAAAATGCATGATCTCGTACTAAATCCACCGAGAAATAAATAAAGACTACCAATTCATCGATTTTCTGATTAATTCTGAAAAAAAAAAAAGCAAAGGATTTTATGTCAACACATTGGCTAAACACTACGACCAACGAGTAGCACAACAGAGAAAAGCTAAGTAAAAATGCTCTGGTTCTATGAATCGCCAATCTTAAGTTGTACACGACAGATCCCTATTAAATAGCGGACGAGTAATCCAGAAAACGCCATTGAAGATTCACATCCAACAAGCAACGAGTCAACATCGAAGCATCTCATAAACAAAAATTCCGAAACTTTTTATCATAGATAATAGATTAAAGCATACCCAGTTTACGCGAAAACGCGATGACAATTCTGATCTAACATGAACTGCAAAAGTTTAGCAGTGATTCGTCACATTGCTTTTACCTGGGAATTTTGTTTTTCTTCTCTCTCAACCCCGATGAATGTGTTTGGCTTCTTGGTTTAAATTAATCCTCCTGAAGGATAGTAATGTTTCCCCTCGCGATTAAAATAGACGACATAGCGATCGGTCAAATATAATAAAAACGGCAGGCTGTTTAGCTCGAATATTTGAATACGACGTGGTTATGACGAAAACCGACGAGAAGTTTGTTTTGGGTCGTCCGCTTCTCAACACTTCAGAGCGCTCTCTTTTTCTTTTGGCCTTGGGAAGATTGCTACCTACTGATGCAAATCTGCAATTGATATATCTGTTCGAGCTTAGGTGAAGAGATGAGGAAACGCGATTTGGCAATTTTGATGCTCTCTGGATTTGCTATATTCTTCACTCTTCAGGTGATTTACCTACCAATTGCCTTCTTATTCCTTCTTCGTTCTATATTAGCATGGAATTTCTAGAACCCTTGATCGATCTGTTACTAGAGAAAGGTTTGAATTTTCTTGTATCAGTAGATTTCGACAGCCAATTCGATCTATAAGTAGTGGTTTCAGATGGAATCTATTGATTCGTATGTATTTAATTGACCTCGTTATTGATGCTTATTTTATAGAGCATATTCTACTTTATTACATGAGGCTTGATTCTTGAATTTTGCAGCACGAGGGTGATTTTGCGTTCAAGGAAGCATGGTTCCATTTGTATGATGAATACCCAGTCAAATACGAAGCTGATCGTCTCCCACCACCTATTGTATGTGATCTTAATGGTGATGGAAAGAAGGAAGTTCTTGTCGCTACAAATGATGCAAAAATTCAGGTAACATATATATGTTAAACATTTTCGAATATTGGGCTTACGTCTTGCTTTGTTAGGTAAACCTTTTCTGGTTTCATCTTAGTGCTTATGCATTTCTCTTTGTAATTTGGCTATTACGTGTTGAAACTGTTGATGTTTTGGTAATTTAGGTCCTGGAGCCTCATTCCAGGCGTGTAGATGAAGGCTTCAGTGAAGCACGTGTTCTTACAGAGATCAGCCTTTTGCCTGATAAGATCCGTGTTGCGTCAGGGAGACGTGCTGTGGCCATGGCCGCAGGTGTTATTGATAGGTACTATAAAGATGGAACACCACAGAAGCAGGTTTTAGTTGTTGTTACTTCAGGTTGGTCTGTGCTCTGCTTTGATCACAACATGAAAAAGCTGTGGGAAACAAATCTGCAGGTTTTTATCTTCTTCGTTCTTTGGGCTAACGTCCTGCATAAAAGTTTGCCTCGCTTTTTTACAAATATTTCTCCTTCTACTTACTTTCGTTGGTGGAATGACAGGCGGATTTTCCACATAATGCACACCATAGAGAGATAGCAATTTCGATAAGCAATTACACATTGAAGCACGGTGATACGGGATTGGTTATTGTTGGTGGACGGATGGAGATGCAGCCATATGTATGTAGGAGGAAAAATCCCTCTTTTGATTTCCTGTTTATATTGCATGTAATACTAATAGTCTAATAGACTATTCTTGTGGCTTTAGAATCACATGGACCCTTTTGAGGAACTTAGCATGACAGCACAAAATGCTGAGAAACACAGAAGAAGTGCTACTGAGGATCAGGTACTAATACATATTTACATGATAGTGTCCTCTGACTGCTTCTTAGTTGTGTATGCCTGGTTTTCTTATCCAGACTGAACAATTACGAAGTAAAACTATAAATTTGTAGTGGTACATAATCCACTGTGCATTAGAGCTGTGTTTGGGCTGTTTAGAATATCTTTAAACTTTGGTTCAGGCCTCTGAAGATTCTGGAGCTATAAACTTGCGTCACTTTTCTGTTTATGCATTCGCTGGTCGGACTGGCGTTCTTCGATGGAGTAAAAAGACTGATGTAAGTTATTTAAGTGCTCAGTTCTTTTTCTACATAAAGCTTGGCCATGTTTTTTTCAGCAGCAACAGATTTGGTGATCAGATTAATGTGATATCTTTTTTCTTCTCATCTAGGATGTTGAGGCTCACACCTCAGATGCATCGCAATTAGTTCCACAACACAACTACAAGCTCGACGTACATGCTCTAAATAGCCGTCATCCAGGAGAGGTAAAGTCAACTCGTTCTCCATTGATTATTGAGCAGTGAGGTTTACCCGTGCTTAGTTGTCTTTATAGAAATTCCTATTGCAATATCATAATTTGACATTAAGCTTTGGAAACTGAGTTCTGCTGGGCTGAAGTTTGAGTGCAGGGAATTTAGGGAATCAATTCTTGGTGTTATGCCCCATCACTGGGTAAGTCTTATGCTTCCTACTTTGTGCTTTGGTCTAATATGTTTAAAAACTCTGTTTCAGACTACATTATTTTCTTTGTATTAGGACCGACGTGAAGATACATTGTTGAAGCTAGCTCATTTCAGGCGACATAAGAGGAAAACATTGAAGAAGCAAGCTGGTAAGTCTACAACGTATCCGTTTCACAAACCTGAGGAACACACACCTGCTGGTAAGGACTTGACGAGAAAGATCCCAAAATTGATTGGAAAGGCTGCACGCTATGCTGGCTCGGCAAAACCCAAGAAGGTGAAGTTCTTATAAAACTTAAACTACCCACATGAAAAATATTTATCTTTATTTATAATAGCGAAGCAACATGTTGATACAGGGTATGCAATACATTCCGACTATAACTAATTACACTAAGCTATGGTGGGTTCCTAATGTTGTTGTGGCACATCAAAAAGAAGGAATTGAAGCTATTCATTTGCCTACCGGTAGAACTCTTTGCAAGGTAGGTCTTAGTAGCTATTCCTTCAGATCATGAACGACCTTACTCCTTCAACTACCCAGTATATATATTTTGTCAGCTTCCACTAATTCGTTCTTTCTCTAGCTTTCTCTGCTTGAAGGTGGGCTTCATGCGGACATCAACGGAGATGGTGTACTCGATCATGTCCAGGTAAACACATCAGGAACTAGTGCCGCTTTCGATTCATTGGTTTTTTATGTAACTTCAATGTTTTAGGACCCTAACTTTGTGCCCACCTTAGGCTGTCGGAGGCAATGTTGGAGAGAGAACTGTAGTGAGCGGATCAATGGAAGTGTTGAAGCCTTGCTGGGCTGTGGCAACCTCAGGCGTACCTGTTCGCGAACAGCTCTTCAACGTCTCGATCTGCCATCACTCCCCTTTCAACTTCATGCACTATGGAGAGTATTCACGACACTTTGCTCAGACAAGAGACACCTCTACTCTGGAGATTGCAACTCCCATTCTCATCCCCAGAGATGATGGACACAGACACCGCAGAGGAAGTCACGGAGATGTAATCTTCTTGACAAATCGTGGAGAGGTACTTTTTTCCGTTTAATATATGACGATCAGTCTTTGCATTTCGTTCAATTGCTAATTGCTGTTGCGTATCAGGTGACATCATACACACCTGATGTGCATGGCCACGATGCAGTCTGGCAATGGCAGCTTCAGACCGAAGCCACATGGTCAAATCTCCCGTCTTCACCGGGTTTAACTGAATCAGGGACCGTGGTCCCAACCCTTAAACCTTTCTCGTTGCGCATTCATGACAACCAGCCTATGATCCTTGCTGGAGGAGATCAAACTGCGGTCATCATCTCCCCAGGTGGAAGCGTATTGGCTTCCATCGAGTTACCATCTCAGCCTACTCATGCACTTGTCACTGATGACTTCTCAAACGATGGTCTAACGGATGTGATTGTGATGACATCAAATGGGATTTACGGGTTCGTTCAAACCAGACAGCCAGGGGCTTTGTTCTTCAGTTCGTTGGTGGGATGTCTCTTGGTAGTGATGGCAGTTATTTTCGTTACTCAACACTTAAACTCCATTCAAAATAAGCCTCGACCTTCCTCTAGCTTTTGATAGAAACCTCATCTGAGTTTTCTTCCACTCTACGGAAGATAAATCGGCCGGTCCCATTAGCGGCGCTTCAGCCGCACCAGACATGTCACTGTTAAATACCGGTGTGGATTCAGTGTCTTATTTCCTGGATTTAACTGTATAACTTTATACTTTGTAGAATTCAAAGTAAAAAAGGTAGAGGCAAATGTAGAAGTTGATATTTTTGATGTTTTAGTGGAATTTTTACGACGTTTAATTAATAGAAATCTTGAGAAGTGAAACAAAAATACATTTTATGGAATTATACCGTAGTTACATATTTACCTCTATATAAAATATATATATCATATTCATGGGACTCATCGTACCTTTGGTAATTTAAAAACAAAACCTAAGTAGGTTAAGTAAAAATAATAATAGGCTTAGGTTGACAGTAATAATTGATGGAGCGATGTGGTTAAAAGGTTATAGATTTCTGGACCACGCCTAGTGGTAATAATATACACTCAAATGAATGGGAATGTGGGAGGCATGAGTGGCGTAATGATTTTACATAATATTATTTTACTATATTCTTACCAAAAGCATTGTTAAATACAACAATATAATAACATACATTTAAAAGACGTGAATTTTCTCAATAACTTATTTTGAACTTTGTATATTTTATCATCTCTAACAAGATTGATAAACTTTCATCTCTAACATTTGTTCATGTTGTTATTTAACATTTGACCCCAAACAAAAGTATATAGTAAGTCTGTAACAATGTTTCGAATGACAGATTTATACTAAAAAGTAAAAACACACAAGGATTTCTTTGGGATTGCAAA
>WJSH01001406.1:241946-255669 GCA_009757365.2 Lepidium campestre | reverse complement strand
TTTTTTTTTTTTTTTTTTTTTTTTTGTGTGTGGTTTTGATAGAAAATGGATAGTGTTGAATTGGCGTTGAAGAACAGTAACAAAAAGGAGAAAGTCCTCACCGGCGACGATTTCTCCGTAGATGACTTATTTGACTTCTCTAACAATGACGACGTCGTTTTCCTTGAGGATGAGGCTGATTTGAAGAAGCAATCAAAGAGAGGAGACGACGGAGATATTACCATTCGCCGGAGCAACGATTTCTCTACCGACGGTGAAGAAATTGGGTCTCTCCCAATAAGCGAGCTCTCTGTTCCGGTATACATTTGTGTGTTCATCCTCAATAATTTATAAACTTATCCGTAATTTATTTATTTTCTTGTTTGTTAGATGGATGATTTAGCGGAACTTGAATGGTTATCGAATTTCGTAGACGACTCTTCCACGCCGTATTCAGCTCCGACAAAGAAACCGCTTTGGTTAACCGGAAATCGGAGACACCCTGTAGCACCGGTTAACGAGGCTATTTGCTTTAAACCCCCTCCTCCGGTTAAAATCAGGCCTAAACGAGCCCGAACCGGAGTCAGAGTCAGGTCTCTTGGATGGCCAAACGACTCGTCTTCGAGCTCCACAACATCACCGTCCTCCTCCTCTTCTTGTCCTTCAAGCCCTCTATGGCTCTCCGGCTCTTCTGAGTTTCTTGATGAGTCAATGGTTAGACAGCACCAGAAGAAGAAGAAGAAACCGTCGGATGTTTGGAAAAACGCTGGTCAAAAGCAGACGCAAACGCGTCGGTGTAACCATTGTGGCGTTCAGAAAACGCCACAGTGGAGAGCAGGACCAGCTGGAGCGAAGACGCTGTGCAATGCGTGTGGGGTGCGTTTCAAATCGGGTCGGTTATTACCCGAATACAGACCCGCTTGTAGTCCAACATTCTCAAGCGAGCTTCACTCAAACCACCACCGTAAAGTGATTGAGATGCGTCAGAAGAAGGAAACCTCCGATGAAGCTGTTCAAACCCATTTGAAGACAGCTAAGGTTGTACCGAGTTTTTGAAGAAATAGGAAAGATTTTTAGACCAGAATTAGGATCCGACCCGGTTCAAATTAGCACTAGCTAGTTTCTCGGTTCATTATTATGTTGAATGTTTGTTGTAGTCGCAGTTAGCAAGTGGTCAGATTTTATTACTTTAAAAACTCTTATTGTTTTGTTTGGCATTAGTTTTCTACCTCATCTAACGTTATGTCTACGTTATAATATATAGTTTTATATATTTCCAATTTACAATGCTTATAGATTTGAATGGTAATGAGAAAAGCCAAATTAGAAGGAGGCTTGAATTTAAAGGTAGGTGACTCCAAAAATTTGTTAGATGCGTGAGAATCACGTAATGAGCATTCCCCACCAGATTCAACTGTTATAGCTTCAAAGGAATTAATAATATGCTTCATTGTCTAATTAGTTAGACTATCTACAATCGACACTCTATTCAACACCCTCCACATCATATTTTTTCTTCCAAATTATCTTCTCTCTCTTCTACCTCAACATTCAACATTAAAAGGGTAATTAGAAGAATTTTGAGAAGGATTATTGTTAGGATCCATAGATATACTTTGCTGTGAGATGAAATTTCTAGTAGTGAGATGATTTTTTTTGTGTGTCCAAATAAAACGAATCAAGTCTCTATTTATAGAGTAGAAAAAATTATAAATTTTGGTATTTTTTTTTAAAAAAAAAAGAAGAAACGAAAAATAATTTAGTTACAAGTTTATGGATAAAAATAAAAATCTAGAATCTCAATACCAAATCATATATGGACACATGTCTTTATCTTATCTTTCTCTCTTATGCCAATAATTTTTAACGATTAAAATTGATAAATTTTATTAATTTTTTATTCATTCAACCATGTTAAATTTATTCAACTGCTAAATATACACGTCAGTTTTAAAATTCATTAAACACTCTCGTTGCATAGAATCAACTATTGAATAAATTATTCAACACCTCCATTGCTCATGGTCTTACAATTTCACAAAATATTGGTAGGCTTCTTCAAAAGCTAGAGTATATAGATAAATTGTTTTGGTGAGGTTATTCTCGACTTGTGTGCCCAAAAATGATTGAGAGACGATTGAGCCAAGCCAACACCATACCACATGTCACATGGCTTCTTTGGTTCACTCATAATTCCAAAGAATTACAACGATTGAATGAAATTGGAACCAAATAGATAAATATTAAGTTGGAGTAATAATAGTGGTCAGTAGTCAACAGAAGACCCAAATGTGCCTAATCTATTGACTTTTATAAAAGGCAGTAATTAGTAGATCACATGCGTTTCAGGCTCCAATGTCACGCTCTTCCTTAAGGTTAGGCTACTTTTATCATCTCATCACAGCCGTTGAATCTGACACTCTACTCGAGTTATATATGAGTCACGAGGATATTAAAGTTTATAGCTTTATAGATGTAATTATATTATACTGATTGTTGATCATTTTTTAAACTTACGACTTTAGTTTAATTGCACACAAAATTTAACAATGAAGTCTAACTTCATTTTTAATTAGACTATCTCTATCTAATTACACACAAACTATCAACATTAAGCGTAATTACACAAATCACTGGTAATTTCACTTCTAATTAAGATCTTAAGCCAAAAAATTAACTCAACCTAAACCAATTTATAACCCGTTTATATCACGATTAAGATATAGTATTCTTTAACTGTGTTTAATTTGTATAAACAAGTGCTATTAAGGGTAAAATTACCATTAATTTGTGCAAATAGATAGTTTATGTGTAATTAGATAGAAATAATCTAATTAAAGATAAAATTAGATCTCATCGTTAAACTTTGTGTGCAATTAAACTTACGAATTAAACTGAGATCGTAAGTTTAGGTGAATCTATAATTGTATTGATAGTATAGGGTGTAAATAAACTGTCGACCTTTTTTTCTGATGTAGGAAAAAAGGAAAGATTGGTTATTCGTTAGTTCTTTCACAGATAAGTAGATAAATTACATTAAACACAAAAACAATAAACAAGATATGGATCACAGACCAAGATTTCATCCCGTTATAAAAAAGACAGCGAAGATGAAGACTTTGTCATAATGAAACAGACATCGTCCGATGTCGTTAGTTACATGACGATCCGGAGGACAGCAAGACCAACGGCTGAGATTGAGACAAGTGTACCAATACAGTACTTGATTACCTCGTACTTGGCTGCTTCCAATTGAGCTCTCAATGTGTGAATTTCCTGAACAAACGAAACATAAATACTTTAGCTGCCAAAATGAACGAATCACGCAGAAGCTAGAAATGAGATACTGACTCGGTCAAGCTTGTTAGTAAGGTTAGAGGTCTCCGTATTTTGATTTTGTAACTCATCTCTTATCCTCCTGCGCCATCGTCAAAACATATCACAGTTATATATCCTAAGAACAAGCGTTTATGAACAGAGAAAGAAAGCAGCGTTTCCTCTGACCCTTTTTCAAGATTTAGGTCCAACCGTTGGCCTGCTGTGACTTTATCGATCTCGTGCCTACAATGTTATTGCAAAACTCAGTGCAGTGATCGACTCTTTAGCAAAATAAATCCTAGAGGTTGTCCGAGAGCTGACCTTATATCACTGCGGATTCGCTCTATGTCATTGCGAAGTTTCTCATTCTCGTGTTGCAGCAAAGAGAAATGGTGGTCCTATACATAAAACAGTAATTTTTCACGAATCTTTTAGAATGAAGGTGTCACTATAAGTGGTAGAAGAAAAGATATTTGTTCTATTGTGTTTCCAAGCATTTGATGTGTAATTACAGACTGAAAAGTGAAAACACAACTTACCAGTGAACTGTTAATTTCACTTTTGAACTTGGATAAGTTTGATTCCTGTGTCATTTCAGCCTACCAGAAGCAAGAAGATCAATGTTAGACCAAATTTTAAGCTGCTATAAGCGGGTCTCAGTCTTGGAATCGATGAAGAACCAAAACTTTGTCTCAGATTTTCACAACAAAAACTTACTTTCATCATCTCTCCCTTGGAGACAACCAACTCAGAAACAACTCCTAAGCTATCATTAAGAACTTCAGTTATAGCACCGGTTATTGCCTCGGCTTGTTTTGAAGGCAGGCCTTCTGCTTCTAAGCTCCTAACCTGAAAATCACATACCAAATTCTCCTTTTAATAATACTCTTAAGACTATCTAATTTAATGACAAGACATTTTGCATCCTCAGGATAATTCTTTAATAAGTGTGGTCTAGAGTAATAAGCATTCTCTATTGTCTCATTTCAAAATGCAGGAAGATACACAAATTGTGATAAATCATGTTCCACTTTCACGGTCTTGCCTAGAAATTGACTAAGAGCTAAGACAATTTAAAGCAATAAGACATTGGAAACAATACTCATCTGAAAGATTCGGCAAATGACAAAGCAAGTGAAAAAGAAGAGACCAAGGAAAGGGTATTACCAAGGCGAGTGTATCGACGAGAAACAAACGTTTCCCATTGGTTTTGATAAGTTGAGAAATGAATCTGGCGTGGGATTGTCTGTAGGGAGAGTAGGATGGTAACGATGAACGAATCTCGTGGTGATCGAACAGAGTCTTGTCAAATGACGGGTTTGGGGAACCGATTGATCTGAGAGTCGACAGGTTTACACCTGAACTGGCTCCAAACCGTGCAACCCGGAGATAAGCGGCCATTAAAAAGATGAAAATTTGATATGCAAAATGGAAACCCTAAAATTCAATCAACCCGAATTTGGGATCGGGAAATAGCGGTTGGAAGAATGCGTGATGAGGAAATACCAATCGAGAAAGCATGCAATTGATTCTGATGCAATGGTCAAAAGGGTAAAAGAAGAAGACTTTGAAGACGGGTTTGGTGGGAAATGTTCCTATGAAGGCTGTGTTATCTCTGCTTCTCCCATGGAAATCGCTTGACGTCTCAATTCACCATTAAAAGAACAGAAACAGACGGACGACGATGACAGAGAAAGCGTGAGCCTCTGTCTTTCTAAAATGGGCACGTTTTCCAACTCAACCGTCTTTACTCAATCCTTGGGAGATCCATTTTACTCTTTTGCTACTACTTTGACCATAATCTCTGTCAAGAGGAACAAGTTGTCGGAAAAGAGAATATACGAGAAACAAATATACATTATACCATAGATTATAGTTAGACAACGGAATAAGCTATCAAAATGAATCATTTATGTTTATTTTTTTCATTTTGTTAAGACTTAAGAGGAACACCGAAACCTAGATTTGTCACTATCTGACCTGGTTGGTAACGTTGCAACTTGCAAGCAGTGTTCATATTTTAATTTGACCATCAAAGAAAAAAGTACATATATATATAAGAGATTTCATAGAATATTTCATTTGGAATAAAACTGTATCCCTTTGGCATATGAATATCTAAGTAAACCAAAATTGAGGAAGAGAGACATTACTGTTCACATAATCACCAATACAGCCATTTTTTTCTTACTTTTTATTATGAGAATTCAAGGGGGTAATCTAATAAGTGTCAATTCATATCCTGTCGTCGGTCACCTTTTTTTTTTTGATTTGTCTTCACATGTAATGCAGAAGTTTCTTCATTTTGGTCGCTTTCTATATGGATCCAAGGAATCGTCCACAGTCTCTTTGACATAGTTAGCCACTCTCTTCATGTTCTTCATCACCCCTGATGCTACCAGGTTTGCGTTTCTTGTGAACCTGATACATTCCCACGGAAGTACATATCGTGTGTTATAAACAATACCCAGTTTATGACACATACAACTACCGTAAAACTGATTAAACTAATTACTGCAGATCCAAGTTTTGTACAAGGATGTAACTTTGAAGTTTGTTTCTAGATATGACAATCAATAAGGGGATCAAGTCAAATGCCAATGTCATTACCCATTAAGCCACAACAAGTCAAATCTTAAACGTTGACAGACGCTACCTAAAGCAAAAGTTCTTGGCTTACCTGGTTAGGAAGCCGTTTTCTGTGTTTGGGGTAGTGGCTGGGCCGGGTTTATGGTTCTGGTGCTGAGGCAATTCTTTAGAATCTAAAATAGATAGAAAATGATGGGCATATAAGAGGGAGGACATCTTTCATTCTTCTAAACTGGTGAATGAGTAAATTTGGTCTACCGTTTTTATTTTGAACACGGGATGGAACAGATGAAGTGTTGCCAGAAGCTGCTCTATCTGCTAGCATCTGCAATGAACAAAAGAAAGTTTGATGGAGAAAATAGATATTGCAAAAACCACGAACTAGACCATAATCCTTCTTTGGTGCCAGTGAATATTATAGGTTCCAAATACGCATCCAATTTTTTTGCAGAAGTTGATAATGTCTTCAATAAATATATGCATACACATACACCAACAAAAAAAAGCAGAAAGGAAACAAAACAGATTGACCAGACAGCCTAACCGGGTCAATTGACAGCAATATGAAGATGAGAGTCCATGGGCGCAATATATGCACCATGGCTTAATGTGTAGTTCTTAGAGAAAATGCAATGAATTTTGAGGAAAGTGATTGATGTCAAACCTCAAGGCCGACGACACAAACGGGAAGTTGAGTCTTTGTATTTTGCTTAATGGCAGATGAGTCTTTTTCAGTCATGTAAACGGAATAACCCATACATCCATAGTAAAACTCTGTTAAGGTCCGCCCTTCTCTAGATGCTTCAGCTTCAGATTGTCCAACAACGTAATCGGGAACTGCGTAAGTGCAGGATGAATAATAAAAAGCATAGCTACAACCTAATGGTTTGATTCTAAGATTATTTCTGAATTAGAATCTACAATCAAAATCACCAACATTTTTCAACCATTTCGTTAATCCGGAAAACTAAACGCAATACATAAATCAAGATACCCAAATTTTCATGGTAAATATGAATTTCCTGGCCTGGCAGTAATCAATTTCGCTATAAACAAAGATTCAGTAACAAGAACAGAGAGCTGCGTGGCGAATTCAGGAACCCTAATATAGCCAATAATGCCGCAAAAAGTAGGTCTTAAGGTAAAACCTAATTGGAGAAAGTTGAGAAACAGAGCGATCAATCGAGCTTTTGTATAGATTAGAAACAATACCTTGACGGAGAGTACGAGGAATTCCGACGCATCGAGGATTTTTAGCCTTGGATTTAAGAGTGGAAGAGTAATAGAGAAAGCCTTTGCACGATCTTCCTTTCTGGAGAGATCCTTTCCCTTGTTGTTGCTGTTCCGATTTATCTTCCATTACCGTACTCGTCACTTCTCCTTCCCTTGAGCCTTCATTCATCGCGAACCTTTGCTCTACTTCTCTCTGTCTTTCTCCTTCGTTTCTTCTCTGTCTCTCTATCTTGCGCTCATTTTCAGATTAACATTTTAATTTTAGTTGCAATCGTTATTAGTTATATAAAAAAGAAGTTATGAATGGTAATAATTTTTTTTTCTCAACAAGTAATGACTTTGAGTAGGAAAAAAGATCTCACTAATCCACAAGTCAAATTTCCACCGAATTTTTTCATCAATTGGGGTCAAAAGTATATTTCCACCAATTTACACTAACTAATTCGTAAAAAATTACTGTAGTTTTGCTTAGACAAATTTCTTTTTAGCAATAAGTTTGTTTTTTTATTGCTATAAATATGAAACCTCAAAAAAAAAAAACAACATTTTATAAATTTGCAGTTCTTGATTATGTTAAGACAACCTGAAGCCCTTGCAATTGTTGGACAAACACACTAACAACTTCTTGCATCTTCTTTTTCTTTGCTTGTGTAATTCGAGTTTTCTTGTTGAAAGAGAAATTGAGAACCTAGTTGTTTAATTACTTAAACATGCGGCTTATGGGCTTACAAAAAAGGATGTTCGAGATGTGTTAAATTAACAATTAAATACAAAATACAAGAAATGAGAATTTAAGGGTGCCAAAAACTACAAGACGCACCCTTTTTGCAATATCCAGTCTCATAAAATTTACAGATTTTCAGCCCTTTGGGCGGATGACCTGCGTACGAGCCTGATCCATGGTCATACCCATGGTTACTGTTGTATGGCCATTGCCGGTTATTATGATTGTTGTTGAAGCTACTGTTGTGACCGTTGTTCCACCACAGCCGGTCTCTGCTATGCCCACCGGATCTCTTCTGCTGGCTCCCTCGTGGACTGCACTCTGTGTTTCCACGGCCTGATTCATGAGATGATAACGACTTAGGGCTTGGTTCCAAATTTACTCCCGAAAGAGACTTGGGAAGCTTATCGACTGCTGATTCAGCTTCCATTGTGGTTTCTGATCCCAGTCTGAGAGCTGTTGTCGTTAGAGTCAGGTCATGACTACTTGGCGCTGGTTCTGGCGGTGCAAAGAGCAGGAGCTCTGGACCAGCAGTTCCACAGTTGCTGAAAGGAGTGTTGTCTTTTGCTTCTGTGCCCATAGAGCTTTTCCCAACAGAGACTGTGTCAAGAATACTCGCCTGAGAGACATCCATTCTGCACGTTTCAGGTGTGACGGACATGCGAGCCACGAGATTAAAGAAGTCTTTTTCTGGCCCTTTTGTCAAATCATCGTCATCATCGCAGTGAAATGTTGAGGTAGGTGAAGAGGGCAAACCATTCTGCTCCATTGCTTCAACTTCAGCTAATAGATCTGAAACTGATTCATCACACTCGTCAGGGTCAGCCACAATGGCCGGCCACCCAGATGACTGAGCCACTTGGGTGTTGTCTGAAGTCTGAGTAGTTGTAGCATGATCAACTGCCAAATCAATTGGCTTTACAGACGGTGCAGCTAAGACAACAGCATTCTGCTGAGTTACCTGAGGAAGCTGTCCTCCAGTGCCCACAACACTTGAAGTAGTAGCAGCAGCATCGGTGGTAGTTGTGGTGGTGGTACTCCATGTGACACCAGATGGTCCTTTGATCACAACACATGAAGACAGAGACTGAATAGTCTCTGCCGCTTGTGCTTCCAAGTCTTCAGGGCTCGACTTAGGTGTAGGACTGGGAATATCAAGGAAATTGCTTTCTTGATTCAAGTTTGGTGCATGCACAAAACCATTTATGGAAACTGAACCACCATTTGTTCTATCCTCCACAGTCTTAGTTGTGTTATGGATATTGTCTGCTATCACAGCATTGGATTGATCAGTTCTAGGAGTTTCTCTTAAGTCAGGAGTCACCACGTGTCCTGGAACCACAGACATTGACGCTGGACAACTAGCTTGAGGCTGGAGATGAACAGAATTACCATGCTCAACTTTTCCAGTGGTAGTTACAAGAGCCTCAATTTGTTTCGCTTTTGGATCATTCACAAGGACACTGACAGTAGAGGACGAAGAAGAGGTTGCTCTAGTGCTGACTGACGTAGGGTTCTTCTGAAGACAGTTCACATCCACACTAGCGTGTTGAGAGTCGTGTGGAGACGGTTTTAGTTCTTGAGGAAGTGATGAGGAACTTGGCAATGTAGTTGCTTTATCAAACCGTCCAGCAAGAACATCAGTCAATAGCACAGACTCGTCTTGGTTCTCATGCGCTCTCCATATCTTAAGATAAGGAGGAAAATGGCCACTAGATTTCCATCTCCGGAGCTGCACCATAGAAAACGGTCCTTGTGTCTTTCCTGTTGGATCTCGATAATGCCATATTTCACTCTCCTCGTCATCTTTACCCGTGTCCTACACAGTACCCAGAAATTTACATGACGAGAAACCAAAATAGAAAATCGTGAGAGGTTACGTTGCAGCCAGTGTAGGAGGTATGTCAAACCTGGTTATTTGATGAGTTGTTGTGGACCTTAGAACAATCATCTTTATAATCATGCACGACATTTCTGCTTCGCAAAATTGGTGCATCATAGTTCATCTGCGCTTTATTTCCAAAGTTATTCAAGATAACCCCTTTATTCTGCGGACCTTTACTTTGTGCTTTAATGTGATTATCTGGAAATAAAAAACAATGATTGTTATTTACCATCAGGAATTTTTCGATAAGATAACACACAAGTAGATGTTTCACATCCTAGATTAAGGTGGGAGACCTTGTTTGCTTGTACCCAACCCTGCATCTTCTGATGATGCTTGACTCGGATCCATGCTTGGATCTGTATGAACTTCTGGGACTTCCTGCAGAAGCCGTTGACGCTCCTCGGGTGATTTTAGAAGGTCCAGCTTTTCTACACATTCTCTAAGCGTGGGAGATAGTTAAGAAAAAGTTGATATATCATGACTTAATTCCATGCAATAAGTGTCAAAAGTCTAAATGGGAAAACCGGAGTACTTGTCAAGGTATATACTACTCAAACTGAATTATTTTTTACGCTTACGAGCAGAATGGTTACCTCTTCAATGAATCATTACATCAACGACTCATTGGAATTTCTATAACCAGCAACATTTGCGAAGAGAAATTGTGTAAGCGAAGTGCAACAAATATAGTCTAGCAATCTCAAAAAGGATATTCCTTTCTATGACCCTTCTCACTGGCCCGATCACGGAGATGATTGAGCTTTAATATCTCAGTTTCCAGAGCCTACATGGACAAAACATCCATAAAAAACACAACAGAGAACAATAAAGAACTATGATAATGAGGATCTTCAATATCTATATAAACGGTATTCCCTGTTTTAACGAACCTACCTCATTGATTCTCATGGCTTGCAGTGTTGCTGCCGTCTTCAAGATGTCACCCTGACACGGAAAAAAAATACATGTTTCAACTTAGGTAAAAATCTATGATTTCAGAACGAGAAGATATCATGTGCGCATTCCTACCACAGTCAAACGTTTGTTGAGGCCACATCTTATGCTCTGGCGCAGCCGTTTGCACTCGTCCTGTAAACAGCAGTTATAAGAACATTAAAGATGATAAGTAAAACATAACTACCAGGGTTACGTTGCAAAGTGAAGGGTTTTTCAACTCTTTATTCACAAGCAAAGAAAGGTAGAGAAATCAACTTTTCGGAGAGAACTATGTTCACCTCTGTGACATTTTGGTCCGATAATTGATCAATCGAAATGACTTCTCTCTTGTCTAAATTCAGTATTTCTAGCATAACATCTGTAGTCTTTGCGCCAAGTTGGTAGGATGATGTTGCCTTGCTCGTACCTGTTAAATAACCATAAAATCAGCTGAGTTCTTACTATTAAATTCTTCGGTCAATTATTTTCCACTTTCCTTATTTTCCTTGAGAAAACATTAATATGACCACTGGTCAAGTACCTACAACTTGAACAAGCCTGTGAATATCCAGCTTCTGGTCGCTGCCAGACACCTTAATCCTCAAAATTGTGCCTACCACCTTTTCGTGAACTTTGTTGATATCATCAAGTAGAGACTCTAAAAATTTACGTCTCAAATAAATAAGGTTGATATTGTGAACATCAATGGCTGCATATGCATCCAGATTTTCATTTTGTACTCTGCCAGCAGTCTTCCTACGCATCTTTCGTCTTCTATCCCTGGCCATTGGATCATAATCACCATCGTCCTCTAATTGGCTAGGTACAGCATGAGTAGTCTCACCATTCATTACTTTCTTATCTTTCGGTTTCTCTTGAATAAGGAAGTGAGACTCGAGATGCTTAAGCATTTCAAAGTGACCCACTCGCTGCTTTCCAAACAACTTCACAAGCATCAAGTCACAAATAACTTGGGACTTCTGAAGAGGATCCCTAAGATTTTTTTTCTTAATATAATCAAGCAGAAGCCTCTGCACGTCGAATTGAGAAAGAACAGATGTATCACCATTTTTCATGAACGACACAAACTCGAGGAGTTCTTTTGTTGCCCAACTTGTATCTCCAGGAGCCTTCTTTGACATATTTTTTGGACTTTTTCCATCCAACTTGTTGGTTAAGGTGGGGGAATCACTGGTCCTTCTTCTTTTTGTTCCATTCACTGCTACATCTAAAGCTCTGTTATTGGTATGATCATTTGGTAACTCCACTCTAGGAGTAGTGTTAGGAACTTCCTTCCAAGGATTATGAGCTCTAGTAAGCTCTTCTACAGTAAGAGACAGATCTTCCTTCAGACAAAGCCAATATACCTTAAATAGATACTCCCAACTGAGCTTGTCATCAAAATCCACCTTAACCTAAGTAACAAGGAAAATAATTATGAGATGCAAACAATATGATAGAGTAAATGTGATAATATAAAAGAGTTTATTTTATAGGAAACCGATGACTATTAAGGAAATACAAGATTCCCTCCCAAACAAGAGTGACTCCTGTCCTTGAAAGAGTTTATTTTATAGGAAACCGATGACTAACAAATTTGGAAAACTCCCATCATTTCATGATTTTAGCTTGTGACTGATTTTATCACATTACCTAATGTGTCGATACAAAGGACTTTAATCAGGTTAAATAAATAGAAATCTCTGCTTTCTTAGTAAAGAACAACCAAAAGAGATGTAAAGCCGAAACACTACTCAATTCAACAAACCATATTCCTCTTAAGGTAAAATTTCAATTGGCACACGAGCAAAATTTCCGGCTAACTATTGAATAAAAACTATAGATCGCGGAGGAGTGTCTTACCGCTTCATTATCTCCTTGACCAATATTCTCAATCAACATTATAGGCTTAATACATGTGCCACAAAGACCCATGTTACCTCTCACAATCACATAGTCGGCGTCTTTAATGCACCGTTTACAAACAGAAAAAGTGCATGTATAACACATGTAACTGGAAGCCTTCTGGCATGTACCGCATATGTGCCAACCTGAAAATGAATGAACGAAACATCAATTTTCAAAGGATATTCACGTCATCATGTAAGACATTTGACATGACGACAAGTCAGAAACAGCCTCTAGATTGCTGAAAGCAAAGACAACGTAGAAGCATCATGGAATATACCACATACCACAGTTCCATTTAGCCGTTGTTCGAAAGAATGCCTCATCTCTCTTAATGCAAGCTGGATGGTATGCCTTGGGGCAATTCCTGAATGGACAAGACAAACCCATCAATAACTCAAATCTCGTTTCTAAAATTTCCATAAATAACTGATCATTAAGACTCCCCTCTTGCTTGTTTCGCGATTGAGTAGCTCTTATCTATGGCATTTACCACCGCATAATTGAACATTTAGAATCTCGTTGATGAGATACACGAACAAAAAACAGGATAGGAAATCCAATAAACTAACTAAATTAAGCTCTTCTTCGTTGTGACCTACTAAACATACGCCGAAGCCTTAATCTTCCTCTATGCATACTATCAATTGTAACTGTAAGCTGACAATAACTTACCGGCGATCACAGAGAACGAGGTCTCCGCCGTCGAAGCAGATGAAGCAGACATCCTCTTCCTTGTCTTCCTTTCGCGGCAGGGGCAGTGGCGGCGGCGGCGTACGAGCATGCGAGGGCATCTTAGCCTGTGCCCTCGGAGGTCGGCCTCTTTTTCGCTTTACAGGAGCAGCTTCATCAACAACTTTGGCCTCTTGCTCAATGGACACAACCACCGCCCCACCCTCCGTCGAGGCAGTTACAGAGATAACAGGAACTTGGTTAACACCGATCTCTTCACATTGATCAACTCTCATAAGATCGATCCCCCTGACGGAACTCTCTTCGCGAGGAGCCAAAGCAGCTAACTCCGGCTGGCTCTGCTGAAGTTGCTTCTGCTGATTCTCCATGATTAGTCAAGAATTGGAGAAATAGTTGAGCAGTAGGTGCAGATCAACTAGTGAAATAGAAACCCTAATCTGAGGTTCTTTGGGGAT
>WJSH01001406.1:231108-241877 GCA_009757365.2 Lepidium campestre | reverse complement strand
TTTTTTTTTTTTTTTTTTTTTTTTTTTTTGCTTTTCTACTTCTGAATTCTGATTAGTTATAGTTTCTTTTTCTTACACAGTTTTATAGCAAAGGTGTTATGTCTTCTTTCTTTCTGCTTATAGATTTTTTTTACTTCTAAAATACTAGAATATCTTGATTATTAATTTCTAAAATCTAATATTAGATTTTTTATGTTAATGCATATTCCTAATAAAACTTTCAGATAAGAAAATATGGAATTTTCATTTTGAGCTTGTTGGATAGACAGCTATATATTTGTAACGGATCAAATTTGGCAAGATATATGGTGTGTTTTATCACATGTACGTAGTTAACAAAATTGTGATATTAGGTAAATTACAGTTGCAACGTAAAACTATATTTTTTAACATTCCACGTAAATTTAACACACAAAAAAAAGAAAAAAAAAACATTCCACGTAAAAATATGTTAACATTTTACCTACTTTGCAATTTGGTTATCTAGTATTTACTATGAATATTCTTATAACTTTTTTTATTTATATTTTTGTTCTTTTTATATATGTTCTTGTTTTATAAATGTACTAGTTGTTATCTTTGACATCTAGATTTTGATTCCCACGAGTCATATAATCTTACATGATATTGTTTGAGGTTTTAAGGAATGTTTGAATTATACAGTGAATCTTATTAATCTAATTATTAACAAAATCTTTAGAGAATTTTGAAAAATAGAGTTAGATGTTTGGAGAAGAAGCTCCTAGAAACCACAACATAAGAGTATGTAATATGCATTTGGGCCGATCGTGGAGCAAACTATCAACAAGTTTATGAATATTTTTACTTTATAACAAAGAACCCAACCAAGCAATATAACAAGGACTTCATCGATAATAATTAAAGATGAATGTAAATGTCTCAAAAATTTTAAAGTACTTTTCATTCATGGTTTGGTCATATAGGCTTAAATAAGGACTTCATTAGCCACATTCACATGGTGTTATAGGTAGGCTTTGTACCTTAATTTGTTGGGCATTGTTCATGTGCATGTTAGACAAGTCTTAATATTTGTTATCAAGTTTTGAACTTTGATGTTGTCGTTTTAATATATATTCTTTTGTTATCTCTAATACCAGTTTACACACAAACATTATATAACAACAACAATTGGATGACAAAGTTCAATACATAATCAATTTTCTAAATTTCTAAACCTCTAATAATATACATGGGACAAACACGATTCTTTGAAATCAAATTTGAGTGAAAACAATAGATGTGACATTTAACCACTTGATCAAATATAAGAATAAGAATAAATCTGAAAAGAATAATAAAAGAAAGATGAAACTAGACATTTTAGTATGCACAAAACAAATCAATTTAGAGAAACAAAAAAAAATTGAAATTGGTGTGTCATGTAGAGGTAAAACTTCGTTGGTGCCTATACATATGAATGATAGACGGACGGGTCAACTGCTGAACCCGACTCGTGTAGTAAAAGTTTTCATTTTTCAAAAGAAATGCACAAGAGGAACTAACTGGACCCAACTTATTCCACACACAAAAAAGTTTGTTTCTCTTCTCTTCAAGAAACCGATTCAATTCACATGAAGGATTACTCAAAGATCGGTGATAAACTGGTGATGCAGAGGCCTAGACGACGATGCGAAGGCACTGCCATGGGCTCCACCGTCTTCGATCTCCGACCCGGAGTCGGAATCGGACCTTTCTCTATCGGTAATTCCGATTTTTTCGAAATTTCTGCTGTTTTTCTTTTACTTTCTTGAACTCGAATAGGTGTTTATCATCTACGTAGCGTCTATTGGACATGGAAGATTGCAAATCGATTTGGGATCGGCGATTGCGTGTTATTTTGGGAATGCTGTTTATAACATCGCGTTGAAGTTCTATAGTGGAAAATTCGATAATTAGCTGCGTAGTTGGATAGCTGTTGGATCATCCTTAGTATTATCAACCGTTGTGTTAGTTCATTATCAGACTATTGATTTAGTTTCCGATCAGTTTGACCGACGAATCAAGTTGTTGTGTTGTTTCAGGAATGCCGATTTGTGAAGCATTTGCTCAAATAGAGCAGCAGCCTAACATATATGATGTTGTTCATGTTAAATACTACGACGAGGTTTGTACTAATTGATACTAACAACTCATTGCCTGTATACGCCACTTAATTAATTGCATCCCTTTTATCTTGATTTTGTGTTGGATTTTCTATGGTTTCGTTGGCTCACGCAGGAGCCTTTGAAACTGGATGTTGTTATTAGCTTTCCAGATCATGGGTTTCATCTTCGATTCGATCCCTGGTCTCAGGTACAATTTTTTTTCTAGCTGATGCTTTGTCTTCACTGCTAAACAAACTTTTGGCTTCAACTATTCAAGAGTGGAAAACAAGACCTTCATGTTTGACCTCAATTCTGTATATCGTTGGTTTTGTCTTCTTTTGTATGTTAAAGAAACGACAGTCTAGTTTAACTCTTGTTCTTCCGATTTATCTGCAGAGGTTACGGCTTGTTGAGATATATGATGTCAAGCGGCTTCAGATGCGCTATGCCACTTCTATGATTGGGTGAGTCAAGTAGTAGAAAAGTTATGGGTTTGCTGTAGTTTACTGTTGTAATTAACTGACGTCCTTTGTTTGTACTTCAGTGGTCCATCAACTCTGGCCACGTTTGTGGCTGTTTATGCACTTTTTGGGCCGACCTTTCCTGGGATTTATGACAAAGAAAGAGGGATTTATGCCCTGTTTTACCCTGTAAGCAAGATAAGAAAATATGCTCACACTGTTACGCATAATTGTTTGCATTTGTTCCATCAATCTTTATATATTTAACTATGGCAGGGGCTATCTTTCGAGTTTCCGATTCCTAACCAGTACACGGACAGCTGCCGTAATGGAGAAGGTATGTTCTTGTCCGGACTCCAGAGAAATTATGTTTTATGTTTCTTGTCTTATCCGACATATAACTTCTCACAATTTATTTTTTCCTTTACAAAGCGGCACTACCTTTAGAGTTTCCAGATGGCACCACACCAGTAACATGCCGGGTCTCTATATATGACAACTCAAGTGACAAAAAGGTTGGTGTAGGAAAATTAATGGATAGAGCATCTGTTCCTCCGTTGCCTTCTGGTAGCCTGTATATGGAAGAGGTTCATGTCAAGGTTTGGCTTACATTCCTTTACTTCGTTGTGTGTGTCAACATCTATAACTTTTAAATAATTAGCAGTGATCCACCTCCTTACTCTGCATGACATCATTAAATATATTTTGCAGCTTGGCAAGGAACTATACTTTACCGTTGGAGGCCAGCATATGCCTTTTGGTGCATCACCACAGGTAAAATTTTACCTTGTATTTTTGTGTTTTGTCTTTGGAACTCATCATTTTCGGCTTTGTGCAGGATGTATGGACTGAATTAGGACGACCATGTGGGATCCACCCAAAGCAGGTTAATCTTTATCCATCTCTCTCAACTTGTTTGCTGTATATTGCGAACAGATGCTTACATTAGCTTCCCTTACTATCTTGCCTGCATCATCTGTCATAGTTTAATGCCCGTTTGGACATTTGGATTTCTGCTTCTGAATTGTTCTTTGTTTTCCAGGTAGATCAAATGGTTATTCATTCCGCGTCTGATCCACGACCAAAAACAACTATATGTGGTGATTACTTTTACAACTATTTTACTCGTGGTTTGGACATCCTATTTGACGGCGAGGTAGGCAACTTGTAAAATAGAGTTATATGTTCCCTTTATATGTTTCTTCATTTCATGACGTTACCTTTTCTGCAGACTCACAAAGTTAAAAAGTTTGTTCTTCACACCAACTATCCTGGTCATGCTGATTTCAACTCATACATAAAGTGCAACTTTGTGATCTCTGGTATGCGACTCAAATGATCACAGCTAATGTCAGTTAACTATCCTTTCCTCAGATATATGTTGTCTTATTTTCCGACAAAACTATGCTTTCTTGTCACTTTTCAGTGGGAGATGATGCAGAAGAAGCAAACAGAGGTGGGAACAAGATCACGCCAAGCACTAATTGGGAGCAGGTTAAGGTAAACTAACTTCAGGCCGAAGCGATACAAGCTTAACATATGATAGAGCTAATCTTTCCTAGGCCTTGATAAAATGCCCCTGAGAATTTTTCTAGATGTTAAATATCTTGATCAATCCAATGATTGCGGGATCTTGTTGCATAATGGGAAGAAGCTTGTTAGGAAGCATTTTAGTAGATTATCAAATGTAGAAATTTCAGCATGATTAGAATCAGTAAATCTGAGAATCAGAACAGATTGGGTAAATCGTGTCTCATGAAACCTGGTTTTCACCTTAGGAAATACTCGGGGAATGTGGCCCAGCAGCTATTCAGACGCAGGGCTCGACGAACAACCCTTTTGGATCGACATATGTGTATGGCTATCAGAATGTTGCTTTTGAGGTGAAGATATTTTAGTAACCCTAATTCAGTCAGTATTTGTGATCCTCTTTTTATATGTATATGCAGATTGTTAAGCGAGAGTTTATGTTGGAATTAATATTTGCAGGTGATGAAGAACGGTCATATAGCCACTATAACTTTGTTCCAGTCATGATGTGTATACCATCGAGGTATGCGGATCTTGAAACTGCCTGTACGTATATTGCAAAGTTCATGAGTCTTCACTGTCTGTTTTTGTATTTAAAAAAATGACTCAAATTATTGTCTTTTGTTATATTCTACTGATATGAAGCATCTCACATGTGAAAGATCAATCAATGTCTTTGTAGGGGGCTCAAGAAGCTATCCATATATCTTCTACCAGACTCAACACTCTGTAAATCTAACGTCACAAGAAGCTACAAAACTACGTATATCAGCAAAAACTACAAATGTCAAAACGTTGTACAGTATTACATTTGTCTAATTACTATCAAGGGTTTTAATAACAGTTTACTCTATGTTATATTCATTCTTTCAGATATATGACTAAAAAGATATGCATTAGTTTTACAGATTAATAATTTAGCCTCAATTGACCTGTTTGTGGTCTTGATAAATTAATGATTGAAAAATGATGTTATAAAATAAAAAAGCTCCGTCGCCGGGACTCGAACCCGGGTCTCTCGGGTGAGAGCCGAGTATCCTAACCAGCTAGACTACGACGGATTGTTGACTATAGTTTACTTACTTCTTTATGATTGAAACCATATAGTGGAAAAGCTCTTCTGTGTACCTCTTCTATCCGTTGCGTAGCAGGGGATTTGTGGATGGTTCCGGGAGGGAAAGGGAAATTGGTGTTCTGGATTGTTCTTATCGGCGATACGTCTCTCCTCCTCTGGTACTCTTTCTTTTCTTTCTCTTCTCTTTCTTCTGGTTCGACTTGCTTTCAATTCAGATTTGACTTTTGGTTCAGTCCATGAGTATGCGAGAACTTGCAACTTTGAAATAGTTCTGATTTTTCTCCATTCGTAGGGTGAAAGCTTCAGAGATTTTAGCTGCTCGAATTGGTTATATTGTGCATAGTAATAGTGCGATTGATTTAGCAAGCGGCTGTTTAGGGTTTATGCCTGATTTTAGTTTATTTTTAGGGATTGAGCTTGTTGGTGTGAGGGAAAGCTTCCTCTAGTTTTGTCAGAGATGATTGCGTCCGGGTTAACTGTTACTCCGCCCATATTTCACTTTCGATGGCGCTCAGAACGTTTTGGTACATCTCAGAGAAGCACTCAAGCTTTTACTGTTCTTGGCAAACTGAATAATCAAAATTTCCTTTGGCCTGTTCCTAAAAGGTAGTGTTTCTTTTGGTGCTTGTTCAATTAAGCATATACTACTTCTTTCGTCATGGTTAGCTTTAATGTTCTTGTCTTTGGTGTTTCATAGTTCTTGTTTGGCGCTTCCTACACAAAGAAGCAATGCTCTGATCGTCCGTGCCATGAGTGCTTCCTTTGGTGATATGGCAGACGATTCTGCTGGTAATACATGATTCTGAGCTATGCGTACTTCTAATTTAAGCTTTATAATTAGATACACAGACTCATTAAGCATAATCCTGGGTTAAGCTTGTAGATGGTGCTTTTGTGGGTAACTTAATTGTGATAATTTGGTGCTTTTGAGTTGAATTATCTGTCAGTAGAAGAAGAGATACTCAGCTAGCAATGAAATGCATAATTTTTTTGTTAAAACTTGAACTTCACGGCGATGACTCGTGCCAAAATGACTAATTTTCCTTGCTACTTCCATAGGTTCAGCTGTCTTTCCTCGGATCAATGTTAAAGACCCATATAAACGCCTTGGGATAAGCCGGATGGCCTCAGAGGATGAGATTCAAGGCGCAAGGAACTTTCTCATCCAGCAATACGCTGGTCATAAGCCCAGTGTTGATGCAATCGAATCAGCTCACGACAAGATTATCATGCAGAAGTTTCATGAGCGGAAAACCCCGAAGATCGACATAAAGAAAAAGGTCCGCGATGTGAGGCAGTCCAAAGTTGTCAACTTTGTTTTTGAGAGATTCCAAACTCCTCCCACTGCATTCCTTATCAAAACAGCAGTCACATTTGCTGTTCTTGGCCTTCTAACCGTTCTGTTCCCGACAGAAGAAGGACCAACCTTGCAGGTTGCGTTATCACTAATAGCTACCTTTTACTTCATCCACCAAAGGCTGAAGAAGAAGCTCTGGTCTTTCCTTTACGGGTAATAACCTGATCTTAACCTCTGCTACAGTGTACATTCTTGATTAGAATTCGCACCTGATGAAAGGTTAATATTGTGAAAACAGGAGCGGAGCTTTCATATTCTCGTGGCTGGTTGGGACATTCTTGATGGTATCTGTGGTTCCAGCGTTCATCAAAGGACCAAGAGGGTTCGAAGTCATGTCTTCACTCCTAAGCTACGTTTTGCTTTGGGTGGCTTCGAGCTACCTTCGTTAGCGTTCTAGCTCCTTTCTTTCCCCTTTTTGGATCGCAAATTCAAGTGTTAATCTCGGATATATGAAAAACACATAAAGAGAAAAATGCATCATCTTCATGTGGCATAGAGAGAGAGATAGAGATAATTTTGGTCTTAAAAGTTATTATTTTTCAATTATCAAATCCAATAACCATTGATTCAGAAATTAGTCTTTTCAGTGTGGAAAAAAAAACAGGAAACGTGGACTTGTCAACAATCTCAAGGTACTGTCTCATAATAATTATGGATGCATGGTTTTGTCCATAGCCTCATCATGTGCATGGCCCTCTTGTCTAATTTATGAACATCTCTCAAAAAGATTCTAGATTTATTTTCAACTTCACAATTGAATGTGTTTTTTTTTTATCTTGAGAAATAATTTTATGGCAGTGTACCTTCTAAATTATTTGGTCATCATTACAACTTGAATTAATAATTAAGCTTAAATAAGGTACTACTGTGAAAAATGTAAAAAAAAATCATACATTTTTGGGAGATGATAATTATGTTGATTTATCTCAAACCAAATTCCACTTTAACGACGACAACATAGCTTTACTTGGCCCATTTTACTTATGTCAAATTTAGATTTTTACTTCATATTAAGTTTCAGAGATAGCAACTCAAAATTCATTAATGATAGGTTCATCCCATATCCAATATAATGGCTAATTATTGGATTACATATATATACATATATAATAAATAATTATTAATTTATACAATATTTAACATTTTTTTTTTATAAAAATACTTTTAACATGTTTGTTACTTTGTTTATTTATTGATTGATCCATCTTAGATGAGTAGATAATAGATTTGGTTTAACAACTCCTTTTATGACGACATGCAATTTTTTTTTTTTTTAGTGCAATTTTGTTTTCCTTTAGTATTAATTAATGTTAGATAATTGTCTGATTTAAGACTTAAAAAATCATAACAATCTCCAAGTGATGCTTTCTTTAGCGCGCTAATAAAATTAGATAATTCCTAATTCACCAATGAAGAAGAAGAAATTAAAAAGCCATTAACGATTTAACAGCTCCGCCAATTCCGATTTTTTTTTAAACAATTGAATTATTTATCTCTGTTGCAAGCGAAATTTGTCGACCGAGAAATCTCTCTGGTTTCTCCCGATCTTTTCACTTTTGATCGTTTTTTTGGCTGTTTCCTCCGTCGGAACACCTTATTTTTCACCGTCGCTTATGCCATTGTTCTTCGTCTCGCATTTGGTCTCGTTTCTCTGATTTCCGTACATCCTTCACCGATACCGACTCATTTGATTTCCGAGGTATCACAGGTTAGAAATTCGTTGATTTTTCTTAATTTTCCTGCCGGATTTTGTGGTTTTTTTTTTCGACGAGCGTGGCATTGGTTCGATAATGTTTTGCGGTTCCGGAATCCAGTAGAACGACGCACGGTGATTGGATTTTTGTAGTTTTTTGTTTTGAATTTTTGCGACAGTTGTTAACTTTTAAAGTTCCAGTTTGAGTCTGTGAGCCCGTGAAATAAAGTTTAGGCTCCTCGCCTAAACTTAGACTCATCCTCCGGTGACGCATGTCACACTATTGAAAAGATTTAAAATTTGTTTTGTTGCGGTTGTGTCGTATTCTTTATTATTATTATTATTATTATCCACTTCTTGGATCCTACGGCTAAATTTGTGTTGGATTGTTTCTCTGAGGTAGGTGCAAGTAGTCAAAGCTCTGGTTCCTCACTTCACATGAAATTACCGAAGATTCTTGGCTCCACCTTAAACATTCTACTGAAACGGCTGTAAATATTATTATATCAAATCTCCGAAGCTAACTGATTTCTTTTGTAAGTGCTTTCTTTGTGATTATATTTATTGGGAATAAACTTATAAGCCTAAGCTTCAAACCTATGCAACATGCAAAGAAGACTTTTTGACAGACTGTTTAGGAGAGGGACCATTGCGGAAAAAAACAAATCTTCTGCAGAATATTAATATGAAACATTGTTTGTTTATGTCTGAAACATTGATGGAAAAGAACCACATTGTTACTAATTTCGGTGTCATGCTGTTGACAAATATTGAATATAAAACACCTTGATAGAGACAATGTTCTTCTGCCCAAGACATGGAATTAAACAAGTTAATAACTGGACTCATGATGTATAATGGTTGAGTTGTCCTCATAATTCCCTTTCTCCCTCTATATATATATGTCATTGCTGTTGTTTTCATTCTGGTTTCTTTTGGGAATAAGGATGCGGGAAGGGAGGTGAGGGATGAAGATGGTTACAGGAGTGGATCAGATGCAAGGACCGAGTGGTAGGGAAGAGAAGATTTTTGTTTCTGTTCGTCTGAGGCCATTAAATGCGAAAGAAAGGGCTAGGAATGATGTTGCAGATTGGGAGTGTATCAATGATGAAACGGTCTTATACAGAAGCCATCTTCCTATATCCGAGCGTTCCATGTACCCCACTGCGTACACATTTGGTTAGACTTGCTCACTTTTGCAGCTTCTTGATCAAGGTTGATATCCTTAAATCTATCTTGCTGACCTTTCCTATGCCTCTAGACAGAGTTTTTGGCCCTGAGTGTTCTACCAGGGAGGTGTATGATCAAGGGGCGAAGGAAGTGGCTCTCTCTGTTGTTAATGGCGTTCATGGTAAGGCATGTCTCGTACTGTTTCTAAGTCTCTATCCACTGTGGCTTATGTTTGATACAAATTTTAACTGGTTTCAGCTAGTGTCTTTGCATATGGGCAAACAAGCAGTGGAAAGACTTACACTATGTGTGGAGTTACTGATTACGCCTTGGCTGATATATTTGAGTACATCGAGAAGGTAAAGTTAACAATATCATAATCTTCATGGCTGTCGTACTGCATTATTTCCAGTTCATTCAGTAGCTGTCGCCTTTTCCAAATTATATGTGTTTTCCGCAGCACAAGGAAAGAGAATTCATTCTGAAGTTCTCAGCCTTGGAGATTTATAATGAGTCTGTGAGAGACCTCCTGAGTACAGACATTAGTCCACTCAGAATTCTAGATGATCCCGAGGTAAAAGTTGGCTCTGGCTTGTTTATGGAATTGGTTAAGCATAATCTCACGTTACTGGTCATTTACTTTGAAACAGAAAGGGGTAGTTGTTGAGAAACTCACAGAGGAAACTCTGAGGGACTGGAATCATTTTAAGGAGCTTTTATCAATCTGTATTGGTACTGGTTTTCCAAATGAGTATTTGAATTAGTACTTTTGATGTTTACCATTTGTTTGGCTAGTATCATCTGTTTTTTTGGTCACAAGTTTGACTAAGTATCATCTAATCCTTGCAGCTCAGCGACAAATTGGAGAGACAGCTCTAAATGAAATTAGCTCCCGATCCCATCAGATTCTGAGACTGGTAATGCATTTTGCTGGTGTAGATTAACGATATATGTTGCTGTAGTCTTTAGGGTGCTTTTTGGAACTAATTTCTGACTGATCTTTTTTACAGACAGTTGAAAGCACAGCACGTGAATATTTGGCGAATGATAAATTTAGTACACTCACAGCAACAGTGGTATGTACTTTTGAATCTTCCATCATGTATTATCCTAAAACGAAAGATAAAATAAATTTATAGACTAACTTATTAACCTGCAGAATTTCATTGATCTTGCTGGAAGCGAACGGGCGTCTCAATCATTATCAGCTGGCACAAGGTTGAAAGAAGGTTCTCATATAAACCGAAGTTTATTAACACTGGGAACTGTCATTCGAAAGCTAAGGTTAGCCTGTATAGCACCTTTTCCTTTTCGGGAAATTCCTTGATTTATGCCACCTTAGTCTTTTAGTTTGCAAGCGAATTTCCTGACTTAAAAG
>WJSH01001406.1:213184-226246 GCA_009757365.2 Lepidium campestre | reverse complement strand
CATCATATAAATTTTAGGGTGATTTGGTGAAATGCCAATAGATAACTTCATAATTAGGAAAATGTCAATGATAACATGTTAATTGACAATATGACTTTCATTTTTCAATTTAACCTTACATTTTTATCCGAAATATTGTAGATAATTAACAGTATAATGTAAATCGTACACGATAACAAGTTGTATAGATTGTTAATGTTTTGTTTATACACGTAACAAGTTGGATATATATAAATAATTGTGAAAATTATGATGAATAAGAGGGAGTTCATAGGAGGACTAAGAAGGTGTTGTTAGATATATAGAAGTAATAAACAATTTACGACGATAACTATATAAATATCTTGCATAAATTTGAAGATAAAGATACAACACAACTAAAAACGTGATAATAATATTATTAGCAATCCTTTTAAATACAAAAAATAAAAGTCTAACACAAACACATGCTAGAATATAGGATTAATTTGATCATTAAATTACTACAATGACCTAAAAAATTTTCGCTTATCACTTTGTCAATTTCAAACTTATCTTTTTGACTATTCCCCTAAATTCCCTAAATTTTAAGTGTAGAATGAATCTAAACATGGTTTAGTTATGGTTTGGTCCGAGAAAGAGACATGAAAAATCATAAGTGGACAAAAGTGACTGAATTGGCCCAATGGTAATGTTACCTCGACTTTGAACTTTGAATAGAGAACAATACAAGTCTTGTATTATGCTGCGAATAGTCTCTCGTGTTTGAGTAGTAGTGGACAACATGTAATCTTCACGATTTCTAATATTTCCAATCAAATAGTTGTTTTTCTTTTACAATTCTTCAATCATTTTCATTACTTTTTTCTCTTTTTTCTTTCTGTGACAAATTTTTTCTTGATTTAACAATCAACATGTTATCTCCACGACGTGATTATTTCAACAACCTTGCAAAGTGTCTGATTTTACCCAACCTTCCTCCATATTTTCAGATGAGTGATTCATCATCTTATTTACCTAACTGAATTAAATTAAAAGTTGATATGATGTGACATTTATTTGATTATTTAACAAAATCACAAAAATTAAAATGAATTATTTTTCATTTCCTCATCCCACATATTCTTTGAATTGTAACATTAAAGATGTTTGGAAATTTGAATTGCTCCAAAGAATATGTGTGTATTTGGATAAAGATCATTGGCAATTAATATGAATGGTATTGTGAGATGAATAGAAGCAAGGACATACCTTGCATTGAACTATCTTATGCATTCAGAAATTAAGTTACCAAAAAATAATCTTGACGAACACAAAGGTATGTCCTTGCTACTATTCATCTTACAATACCATTCCCATTGCGAATGATCCAATGGAACAATTTTTGGTAGAAAAGAACAAGTATGTTACTTTCAGGACTCATATATTGATTGAGCATTACGTTTTAACTCAAACTGATAGTAAATTTCATATTTTGTTGGTCGAAAATGGATTACTGCTCAATTCAAATCTTAGCTTGGCAGTGACATATAACTTGAGAGTTGTCTCACATTTGAGTATTTCGATTGATAGCTCTGCAACATAGCATATGCGTCAAGTTTCATCTCTTTGCTTTTGGAAGTTGTATCTGAAAACTAGGGACATTTCTCTTGCCTTGTAAGTTAATGTTTTATTGGTATAAATATATACCTAAACATGCAACCAAATGAAGATGAGGCTGTTCTCATTCATAAACCTGCGAAAAATGAAGTACCCACTTGGAATTAGAATCGTGCTCTGTTCTGTGGTTTTCATAATTCTAACTCACAGAGCTCTTGCAGGCTTAGAGACCGAATCCCATGAGTACTAATATTACGTTTATTCAAAACTTGGTCTCGGATTTATTCATTTTTATAGCGGAAAATGTGATTTTGCAGGACTAACTCAGAATCAGTAGGAGAAGAAGAAGAATGGGATATGGTGCAAGTGAAAAACCTGCAATTCACCTTAAATGGACGTCCATTTTACGTGAATGGCTTCAACACATACTGGATGATGACTCTTGCAGCTGACAGTTCCACGAGAGGCAAAGTGACAGAAGTGTTCCAACAAGCATCTGCAGTTGGATTGACGGTAGGCAGGACATGGGCTTTCAATGATGGCCAATGGCGAGCTCTCCAGAAATCTCCCTCTGTTTACGATGAAGAAGTCTTTAAGGTAGATCTTTACACATAAAGCTAACTTCTTTCAAGACTCTCTTCTGTTTAAAGGTTTGAGCAATTGGGCAGGCCCTGGACTTCGTGGTGAGCGAGGCTAGGAAGTACAAGATTAGACTTATACTATCATTGGTCAACAATTGGGATGCCTATGGTGGCAAAGCTCAGTACGTTAAATGGGGCAACGCCTCCGGCCTTAATCTCACATCTGATGACGACTTCTTCACCGACCCCACCCTCAGAAAATACTACCAAGCCCATGTCCGGGTGATTGTTCCATCCATCTCCGCAACATTCATTGTTTATTTATCCAAAAAGAACCTTCCTCTAACCCCCATTAGGGCAATATTGTTAACTTGAATGTGGTTGCATTGCAGACGGTGCTGAATAGAGTGAACACTTTCACAAACATCACTTACAAGAACGACCCCACCATCTTTGCCTGGGAACTCATGAATGAACCTCGTTGCCCTTCTGATCCCTCTGGTGACAAACTCCAGTCATGGATACAAGAAATGGCGATGTTTGTAAAGAGCATAGACGCTAAACATTTGGTGGAGATCGGACTTGAAGGCTTCTATGGTCCCTCTGCTCCTGCGCGAACCAAATTCAATCCCAACCCTTATGCTGCACAAGTTGGAACCGACTTCATCAGAAATAATCAGGTTCTTGGCATTGATTTTGCTTCGGCTCACATCTATCCAGATTCCTGGTAAGTTTTTGATGCAATATACCAAGAAACAGATACTGCCCTTTATTTAAAAACAGAGAACAGCTGACATGGTTGCAAACTGTAGGATATCTCCGGCAGTATCAAGTTCTTTCCTGGATTTCACTAGCTCCTGGATGCAATCTCATGTGGAGGACGCAGAGATGTACTTGGGAATGCCAGTTCTGTTCTCAGAGTTTGGTGTGTCCTCACATGACCCTGGTTTCAATACATCTTTCCGTGACATGATGTTGAATACGGTGTACAAGATGACCCTCAACTCAACAAGGAAAGGAGGCGCTGGTATGGGGAGTTTGGTGTGGCAGGTTTTCCCTCAGGGAGTAGAGTTCATGGATGACGGCTATGCAGTTTACCTCACAAGAGCTCACACTGCTTCAAAAATCATATCTCTGCAATCAAAGCGACTTGCCATCTTCAATTCTTTGTGTGGCTGGAGATGCAGGTGGAGATGCAACAAAAAGAATCACACTGCTATTGATGCCCTCCTATTGCATGACGAGCTTTAAGCATCAAAACCTTCTGTGATATTACAACTACGAGAATACAAAGATCAGTGTATAAAAGTGTGTAATATATTATATATGTAAATTAAGATGAGTGAACATACCTTGGAGAAAGACTCTAGACCAATATCAATACAAACATACCTCTACAGCCTCTGAATAAGACCTGATGACGGCTACTTTGATAAGCAAAACCGCTCAGGCGACACAAAACTTGTTTGACAGTGAATCAAGAAGCAGAGTATATACCAGAAATATATTTAAGGAACAGAGTTAAGTTATTGTGTACATATACATCATAAGAATAAATTGGAGTCACTTGTTGAAACTGAGCTTTGAAAGAACAGCGGCTGCTTGATCACCACCCAACAAAAAATAAGGGTGTCTGAGAGCAGCAGCGGCTGAAAGGCGTCCGCGTCTCAGAGAACCTCTCTCGGATATAAGTTTAGTGACGAGATCCCACCCTCTGCCTGAGTCCAAATCTAGTATGCTCAAGTCTGGCCGCGTCCGAGTCCTGTCTCGCCATCTATTAAGGTCATATTCAACTGACTTGATCTCCAAATTGAAATTCTTCAGACCTGCAGAAGATCTTAGGGTCGGAACCGCCATTTGTAGAAGCACTATCCCAGCGGAATACATATCAAATAGATCCGGACTATTCAACTGTGAGAATCAGCACTCTGAGTCAGACAAAGACTCAAGTGAAGAAGGCAAACATTGGCATATAAGGATAACAAAATGACCTGCCACAGAATCGGGGAAAGCAAAGCGGCTATAGGCTCGGGAGGAGGACTTGGCGTTTCCTCAGGGAGGACATAGAGCTCAGGAGGACAGTAGTCAGGATCCAGCAATGTGCGATCCGGGATGTAGTTCTTTCCAATGCGAAGATCAGCAGCAGCACCAAAGTCTATGAGCTTAATCTGGCCCTTCTTTGTAACCACCAAGTTGGCAGGCTTCACATCCCGGTGGACAATGCCCGTATCATGGATTTTCCTGAGAGATGTTATGATCTGGCGCATTATCTGCTTAATGATCAAAGCACGACGTTTCACAGATTCCACTCCTTGGAGAACGCGGCCAAACATGATGGACTCTAAATTGGAAGGGAAGTTCCGATCTTTCATGTAATCAGCGAGATCGCGGTCTCCCTGTTAAAGAATACATTGAATCACTGCTACTACAACCAAAAGAAAAGCCAAGCCGAGTGGAGTAGAGAATCATATATGTGTAGATATTTGAAGGCAAAAAGAACGAGCACCTCGAACCTCCAGACAAGCCATTTGCCACCTTTTGTAAACATAGTATTGGTCTTGTCGGCTACAAAGCTTCCGAGAAACTCAGCGCAAGTCTCAGGAGCCGCCCTGGAGAGTCTGTAGTTGAACCATTCTTCATACTCCCCGAATTCTTCCGCACCTCGCACTCCCACCTTCACCTGCATTATTAATAACCAAAAATGAGTCTTTTTTGTTATTGTCTGACATCTTAAAGTTACCTCTTTGAGAATATATATTAAGAAAAAAAACCTTCTTGAGGATGACTCTCTGCTTGAATTCGCCAGTAAAGTCCATAGCTTTAGCTCTTGATTTGGTAACCCTAGCCTCATCAACGACACTAGAATTTTTAGGGAGTAGAACGCCGGCATAAACCACGCCAAAAGAACCTTCGCCCAGTTTCTCTGTGACTAAGAAATTTGATCTCTTCAACCTTCTTGTTCCAGTAAGAGTATCAAGGCCAACCTGGAGTGGAGCGAGAAGGTAAGCATCAATGGCACCGACGAGAACACCAGGCCTCGCCGTCAAATAAAACCAAACAATTCCTGGAAATACAAGTAAGTCCCATCTCTGCGTGCCCACAGACTTCTGAAAAAAATCGAAAGCAGGGAGATGAGAAAGAGCATCAAGAGGAACAGAAATGTCCTGTAGAGAATAACTGCATCTCATCATCATATAACTCCGGCGACTATTCTGAGATGAAAAAGCTGCTGTTGTGGGAGTGGATACACCGGAGATGAAGCAAGAATGAAATGCTCCGGTGGTGGCCGGAGAAACAAGAGACGCAGACATCTTATCTTTGAAGCTTTTATTTTAATGGTTGGTTCATTCATTTATCTACCAAACAAAAACGTCCATCATTTCCTTTGTCTGGCCCACCTCTTAATTCCAAAGACTAAACAGGCCCAACATAAAGCCCATCTCAATTATCATTATTATTACTAGTTGACTTGAAATCAAGAGAATTTGTTTGTGACGTCTAAAATAAACAGAGCACAGTTAATAAAGGATAAATTTTTAGGGCTTCTTTTCTGATCCACACGTCTAAAATAAACAGAGCACAGTGTTAATAAAGGAGAAATCTTCCAGCCTCCGCCGACGTTTCTTCTTTCTCTCTGTTTTCTTTCTCAAATCTCTGACTAACGTCTCCGAATTGACCACTATATGTTATCGAATCTAAGAAATCTGTAGATCTAGCGAATCGTAGCGATCGGCTTTTTCTTTGTCTGAATCTGATGAAAACGATAATCGATAAAAACGATAATCGATTTTGAGTTTTAAGAAGAAAAAGAATCGATTTATTTTTCGCTGGTTAGTTGTTTGAGATATTTTGGTATTATAATATGAAGAAATCGAAGAAACCCAGAGTTTCATGGCCACAAGGTCCTATGCTTTGTCAGGTATAAATCCCAATTACCGTATGTTCGAATGTTTTTAATCCAGTTTGTGATATCAATCAGAGACGATCTGTTGCCCTTTAAGTCATCGTGAATCCGAATACTGATTGATCCTTCTTTATTGGTTTTTATAATTTGTTGATGAATCTAAAATCTCGATTTAACTAGCAAATTTTGAACCTTTGATTAGGATTATGAATTCCTTATCAAATTTCATTTGAAGTTTTTTGTAACTCATCGGATCGATAAGATTTTGAATCGGTGGTTAAAATTAATATCATTATTTAATTCAATCGAAACCAAATGGATGAACTGGAATGTGAAAGGAACGAACTTTGGTGAAAAAACAAGTCTATTACTTTCAGGACTCTTGTAGATTGAGCTTCAATTTTCGTATCTTTGAAGATTACATTTAACTCATCCTGATGATGATGATATGAGAAGAGGCAAACGTAATTGTATATATATAAATCGAATTGATTCTTTTGTTAAATATTTGAATCAACATCAGTTGACTTGTTAAATTGGATGAAATTGATAAAGCTTTCAACTTTGAATACAATTTATTGGTAAATGCTTCATTTCGATACTCTGCACTGCAACCACAAATTTAGAACCTGTTGTTGATCGTTCATCTTGAGATTCCTAGGAATCCCGAGTTATAATGCATGATTTTGATACACGAAAAATCAGTTTTTGGTGAGCTTCTAACAATGCGGATTCGGACAGGTTAAGGTGTTTCGAACAGAGGATTGTCCAGCCAAAGTTGCCTCTCAGCCTCAACGTCATAGCTACCCAAAGCAATTGTCTGGCAAACCGCGAGCCCCCGATCTTCCACCTGGTTTCGAACGAAATCACTATGCCGTTAAGCTGAATGTCGCGAACATTCCTCAAATCAAATGGAAACGACCTCCTCCTAAGGTAATTATCATACAATCTAGAATTGAGAAAACCCTCTGGAGCTTTTGTATCTGATATTAAGTATTTTGGACAAACAGTTCTCTGTCAATGATGCTTGGTTGGTTGGAGGTGGTGGTGAGAGCACAGAAAGGCAAACTGAAAACTTAAGGATTTCAAAAGTGTTAGAAGCTATCTATCCGCATCGCTCTGCCATTCCTTCTCGGTATGTGCTTTCTTTCTTGTTCTTGAAACCTCTTTCGTTATTCAGCATTGTTTTGGTGTATTATCCTCCTGCTGATCGCATTATGTTGTCACGTAGACCCTCTGTTTCACCGGTTGTGGAAGCTGAATCCTTTGATGACAGCAAAACTCCTGTTATTCGTCTCACTCCAATTGAGGACGAATGGGATTCTACAGAGAAATCATCCCAAGCTGTGGTGGAATCTACAGAGAAATCATCCCAAGCTATGGTGGAATCTGGCTTTACCTCAAACAAGCAAGGTCCTCAGTTGGAGACTAAATCTCCATGTTCAATCCAAGAACTTGTTTCTGGTCTTGCACCAGAGTTGAGTCTGGCTGCTTCTGCAGCTCTGACTGCACTAATGAAAACCAGTGAACAGGGGAGTATGGTCGATCCTGATCTACTTGTCAAGTTACTCAGCAACCCGGAAATGATCAAAGATCTGATCTCTGACACATCAGGTAAATCTTCTGAAACTAAGTATCAGCCCGGTGACACTAACATCAACTCTACTAGACTTGGTTCGCAGCCTTTCACCCCATCACCCATGGTTAAAAAGCCGCAGCTGATAACCATACCTCAAGAACAGAGTTTTGCAGCTTCTCAACCTTTGACTAACCCTGAGCAGAGACCTGTGCCTCAACCCAATCCTGCAAATGGAAACATATCCCCACAAAAGCCTATAAATGATAAACCCTGTAATATACCAATCCCCCTTCATTCTTATGTCAGTGTAGCTAAAGAACATCCTATACCTGCTCTGCTCCCATCAAGTTCTCTGCCAATGAACCTAAACCACCAGAGACCCCGAAATGTTTTCTCAGGACCAAGGGCAATAGCAAAGCCTCAACCCCAACTCCAACCTAATTCTGCATACTGTACTTCTGAAATGAACAATTTTCAAGCATCAACTGGACTTGGAAGGGGTTCTCAAACCGGTACTGATTCTTATCCAATGAACTTAAACCGAGCTGGTGATATTGATAGACCTAAACCGGTAGTACAACCTACAAAGAGTTTAGACTATTTTAAGAATCTTATAAGGGAACATGGTACAGATAATCCTGAAACTAACAGATACCATTCACAAACTGGAATATTCAATGGACGCATTGATAAAAATAAGATTAAGAAACAGTGTATCTACTTTGGCACTGCAAATGGGTGTAAGCTGGGGGATAGTTGCAACTATGTTCATGACCGGTATAGACCTAACTTTGCGGCTGAGGCTCCGAAGGCTAAGAGAATGAAGTTTGGAAGGTATGGGAAAAAAGGATTTTCAACATAAACTTGACTTGGATTCATTCCGAAGCACAAAGATTGAGTTCACTGGTTATAAACTTGTCTACCACCGATGAAGGGTCAAAACCGACTAATGCTTAATGTTTAAAAAGAATGAGCTGTACTTAATTCATAGAATCAAATATAAAAGAGTTCACAAAATGAAATTTGACTTTAAAAATAAAATAAAGAGTAATGTGGTTATAAGATCTATGTGGCGGTGGAGGATGCCCATTTTCATGCTTCTCTTTCTGTCATATTCGTAGCCACCTGTGTGTTTATAACACTAATTTATATTGACTATAAGATCTTAGTTTGTTATTTTTGATATATTGTAGAAGACATGATTATTTTATTCAATATGAGATTAACTTTCAACTTAGATTTGGTCTATCTTTTATAAACTATGTAAAATGACAACTGAAGAAAAACTAAATTTGGATGTGACAAGTCAAAGAAAATAAACTAAGATTATGTACATTGAAAATTTGTTAGTGTTCATCATCGTATACGTATACGTTTTTTTGTTTTCACCTTACCCATCAAGAACATATAGTTTGCGACGAAATATTCTTATTCGAATTTGTTGGAAATTCTATAGGGAGAACGACTTATTTCCATCTCGATACTTTGATATAGTATAAGATGTTCATGAAGACTCTCGATCTAACTGCATCTAAATCGGATGGACATAATTCGTTAGAAATCTGTCAACAATGTCTTATCCATATAAAATTTCGACGGATATATCTATCATGAATATCACATTTTCTTCTAGACACAAGCTGAAAGCTAGATGGTAAAATGTAAATGAGACCGGATAGCTTCATCAGTGACTTGATCATGAGTGAGTGTATATTGTATATAGAAAGATAGAGACACACATGACAAAACGTGGAACACATATACGTATGTTCCTCTCTTAGGACCTAGCTATAGTGAGATGTAATGGAGTCTAAAACAAAGAGAAAGACATTATGATCACAAGGGATGGTGAGTCCTCTTTCTTGCCTAAACCCGAACTCTTCCTCAGCTTTTTGTAGCATCATCATGAAGGTTGGATGATTTAGGAATGTGATTGGAATGACGTGGCGGGCTCTTGAGTGACCCACGTATACTGCGAAATGACCCTTCTTGGGAACGTTTTCGTTGTTCTTCTTCACGAAGCTTAAACATCTCTTCAGAAGTTGCTTTAATGACGCAGCTCCTCTTTCTCTCTGCATCTTCCTCTTCCTGATATGTTTTTATATGCTCTTGTTGTTAATAACTATTAATGAATATAAATAGCTCCAATATGTTTTTGTGTCTTTTGACAACTTGAGAGAGAGAAATATATAGATTGAGCATTTGATTACTGGATAATCCATTTGTTAGAAACATTATTTATTTTATTGAATATAATGATGATTTTTTTAACACTAAACAATGGAATTACAAAATCTTATGTATTTGATGTTCCACTCATTCCTATCGAAATGTTACTAAATTTGTTGATATCTTTGACCAAAACAATCAGGTCAGATATTTATCTTTTTAAAATCTAAGTTTGATAATATATGTATTTGTTTGTTTGTGAAAATAAGCCAGCTAGACATATTGTAAAATAATTGGAAAAGTATATGTGTTTATTTTGGAAAAAAAATCATATAAATTGTTTAAAGGATTCTTGTAATTTGTCATTTTTTGTAGTCATCTTCTTACTAGGTATTTTGAATACAACGAAAAAATGCATTTGCATTTTCTTTAATGCTCCAAGTTGAGAGATTTTGTTGGAAAATTCGAGAGTTTCGGTTCGTAACAACTCATGTAAACATGAATTGATTTTATTTTATCTAAAAGTTTAGATTTTTAATATTTTTTGTATAAATTTTTCTGTATATTCTAATCTCTCTCTGATTCTTCAATCAATCTGATATAATGTGTCCATGTATTATACATATGTCATAAATCTTGATCAGCAAGAAAATGTAACAACATTAAGGAGGTAATCATGAATTAATCCCATATTAAAAACAATAAAATTGGGAACATTATTTCTGAACACTTAAGACACGCATATGAGTAGCTAGTAAACAAGGGATATAAATAGTAACAGTTGAATCTGGTTGAATCCGGCTGAATGTGGAATCTGACTGAATTTTTTTTTCAGTAAAATCTAGCTGAATAAATTAAAATCGAATAGTAACAAAGGAATCTGGCTGAATTTGGTGGAATTTAAAATTTTAGTTTAGGAAGAAAATAAATAATATTATGCCCCATAAAATAACTTAATTTGAATAAAAAAACTTTTGAAATATTTAAGTAATACTTAAAAATTAAATAATAATCAAGAATATTATATAAAAGTTAAACCTCCATAATATTTTGGTTAATATATATATATATATATATTTGTTTAAATATCTAAACCTAAAACATCGAAGTAAACCTAATCTAAAATCAAATGTATTAAACCGAACTGAAATTGACTAAATAGTCGAATGGAACCTAGATTTATATACTTGAAAAATCAAATCCGAACTTGAGTCATACCAAGATCTGAATGAGTATCCAAAATACATGAAATACGATTATATACCTAAAAACTATTGTTTATATTAAAATTTAATATTTAAATATTCAAAGTTATAAATATAAATTTGATTATATTATTATTCATTTTTTGAACCAAATAAAAAAATTCAAAATATTCAAATTTTTATTTGAATTTTGAATTTTGTTAGATTTTTTTTTAATTAAATCTGAATTTGTTTTGATTTTGAAAAAAAAATACATGAATCCAAACCCGATCAAAACCGAATTAGATGGATATTCAAATAAAATTCAGATCCTTAACAAACTACCACGAACCATACCTTATATATACCGAATCAAGCTCAATCGAGAAAATGTCTAAATAGGTGTTAAGTGAGTGAAATCGAAAAGTTGAAAATTTGAAAAACATGATCAGAATCGACACGGGTCTTGAATGTTCATATTTAACGCGGGGATACACGATTTAATTTATTATTTATAATTAATTATATATTTTATTTAAATATTAGTTAAATTTTTAAATAATAAAAATTGTTGTAGAATTGTAGAATTGTAAATGGTAACAGCTGAATTTTTTAAAACATGTTCCTAGTTAGACACAAGATCTCTAAAGTAGTTAACTAGACCGGTTTCTTGCAAAGAGCCAAGAAGCCAATGAAAAAAGGCAATTGCCTTAGGCCCCTCAATTATCTTTTATAAAAATGTTTTATTTAGTTAGTTAAGGTAATTTTATTTTTACTTTTCTATAACTAGAAGCAAATTTTAGATGGTAAAAGAATGTTATGTTCTTATAATTTTTTATTAAGAAAATTTTTATAACGTTTTTATAATGTTTTAAATCCTATTTTATTAAAATTATGGATTGTTTTTATTAATAAAAAATTTATACAAAAAAATATATAATATAAAATTAATAAAAAAATATATTTTATAATTTGTCTTAGGCCTCCATAAGCCTGGACACGGCACTGCCAATGGCTTCATCTTCTTCCCTTGCTTCTTCACCATAACTTGGCTCTTCTCTTTTTTGTTACCAATGACCTTCGTTAACAATGGTGGATTCACAAACTTCACTGACCTCCTCCTATCTAGATGATCTTCATTTTTATCAAACTGATTCATCTTGATCTCAGTTATGTTGTCCCTCAGCATCTAAAACCAGCGGAGGAGATGAAGAGGCAGAACAATGAGGAGGAGGGATGGCGGAGGACACATCCGAAGAGACGACAGGGGGTTGACTGGAAATGTCGCAGCATCGCAACGGGAGAAGATGAAGATAGAGGGGAAGCTCGTCTTGGAGATTTCTTTTTGGGTTTTGTTTTCTGCCCCATGAGGTGAGGCGAGCCTAAAGAGGGAGGCGGCGCCAGAGCCTGCGTTGGACCTTGGAAGCGAAGGATATCACTTTGTTGCCTCCAGAGAGAGAGAAACGCTTCCCTTTTTTTATTCGGTTTCAACACGCCCACTATTCCCACGAAAAAACTATATCCTTTTTCATTGTGTATCTTGATGAATTGGATGGATCATCTCACATGTTCAATCTTTTTTTAGCGGTTGACAAACTCAAAGCACACTTGGTTGTAAAAGAATTTCTCAAAATTAAAATTATAGCAAACACAAGATATATAAACACATAAACATAAAAAATTATTATACATTTTAAACAAAAAGTTACAATAAAAATGAAAAATTGGTTAGAATCATTTAAAATATTATTAATTTTTAATTTAATTACATTGAGATATTTTAACTTATATTATTAAATATTTATAAAGTTTACATAATACAGTATCCGTTGTTCCATTTAAATATCTAACATCCTAAAAGATGATAAAAATTGTATTTAAAAAACTACACTAAATTATAACTGTAAAAAACGTACACAAGATAATGAGGAAACATAATTTTAAATGAATAGACATAATTAACAAAAACATATTTTAGGTAACAAAACTCGACTTTGTCTACAATAAATAGAAAACAATGTTCCTTTAATATTTGGATATTTTCATTATTTTCATAAAACCAAACTA
>WJSH01001406.1:174754-200023 GCA_009757365.2 Lepidium campestre | reverse complement strand
CTAAATACGTGTGGATTAATTTTTTTTTTTTTTTTTACATCATTCAAATTTTTATTCTTTTTCTAATCGATGGTTGAACCGGCGGGAAGACAATTTTATTTATAGTTTATTTACTCCACGCGTCTCTCGAAAAAGAAATACCTTGAAAATTGAATTTTTTTTTCTCGACCAATTTTTCTTTCTTCCCGATTAATTTTGGTCTAATCGACGACGCGACGAAAATGAATCCTTCTCACGGTACCGACGAGAAGCAACGATCGGCGATGTATCCTGAAGTCGATCAATCGGTTCCGGATAATCCATTTTACCAGCCAAATCCTTATCCCGCTTCTTCATCTAATCTCTATCCCTCTTTCTCCTCTCACAATCTCGGACCTAATCCATTCCCAGACCACGGAAATGAATCCAACAACCAATCACCGTCTGCTCCTCCACAGGCGAGGGAAGAAGTCCTCATCCGTATTCCCGGCGCCATTCTCAACCTTATCGACAAATCCTACAGCGTTGAGCTCGCCTGTGGTGATTTGACCATCGTTAGGATTATCCAGGGCCAGAACATCGTCGCGGTTCTGGCCAATGTTGGGAATGAAATTCAATGGCCATTACACAAGAACGAGGTGGCAACGAAGGTTGATGGATCGCATTATTTCTTCTCAATCCATCCGCCAAAGGAAAAAGGTCATGGTTCTGGGTCGGATTCTGATGATGAAATTCTCAACTACGGATTGACCATTGTTTCGAAAGGGCAAGAAAACGTATTACACGTGCTCGATCAGGTTTTGCGGGACTATAGTTGTTTTACAGAGCAGAGAATGTCTCAAAAGGCAAAGGAAACGGGAGAGGCGGTGTTGGGAAATTCAATGGCGGCTGCTACTTCGCCTGAGGAGCTTAAGGGTGAGAAAAAGGAAGTTTTGGAAGGTCAATGTGCGGCTTATTGGACCACACTTGCGCCTAATGTCGAGGAGTACAGTCACAGTACTGCTAAAATGATAGCTTCCGGGTCAGGTAAGCTGATCAGAGGGATATTGTGGTGTGGGGATGTCACTGTGGACAGACTCAGGAAGGGAAACGAGGTTATGAAGAACAGGATGAGTCGTGCTGAGAAGGAGAAGGAAGTTAGCCCCGAGACACTGAGGAGAATCAAGAGGTATAGTGATATTCTGTACCATGATCTCCCACTTCGAACTTTAGCATCTTTGACCTCTAGAATAACTGCCATGAATCTACTTGAAATAAGATATTTTCTTCCAACGTGGGATCTTACCTTGTTTATCGTTTCATAATACATTAGAAAACTGAGTAGTATGAGATGCTCCTGTGTGCAGGAGACCAATTCTCTGAGAAAGATAAGAGCTTTTGTTAGGAAATGAACCAATTTTGTGCTTGTGCTAATTTCCCTCATTCGTTTCTTTGTAAAGGGTTAAGAGAGTGACACAAATGACAGAGAAAGTTGCGACTGGTGTTCTTTCTGGTGTTGTCAAGGTCTCAGGATTCATCACTGGTTCAATGGCAAACTCAAAAGCTGGAAAGAAGCTCTTTGGTCTTTTGCCTGGGGAGATTGTTCTCGCATCCCTCGATGGATTTAGTAAGTACATTACTTGTCTCAAATGTTCTCTCCGCTGCTTGGAGGTCATGGACACTTCTTAAAATCTGAACTCGCAAGTCGTTTTGCTTATTTTCTTCATCCTACCAATATTTATATTCTTGTTTATCTAAGTTTCCTTTTGATAACTATTACCATGGATTTTCATATGGTTTTCTGAATAGAACCTCTTCCAGAAGTTCCTTAATATGGTGTTTGGGTCTGCTTCTTGCCCTGAGGCCTGAACAATGTAGGCCAATAGGCTTTGGAGCCAATTTCTCTTCTAGGAATTCGATTTGAAAATCACCAAATGTTTCTTACTCTTTCGTTTGCCTTATATGCCGAGTCCTGCTGTTTTTAAACATGGGCATGGTTTTTCGCTAAAAGTGTCTTTCTTTCCTCTACTTGTTTTGGGTTCTCTCTCTTCTAACAATCTGTGATTTCCTTCTTTGCTTTCGAGTTAATCACATGTTTACTTCCTGCAGGCAGGATCTGTGATGCTGTTGAGGTGGCTGGGAAAAATGTCATGTCAACTTCATCAACTGTCACAACAGAACTCGTTGATCACAGGTATTGATAACGAAAAGGCACATGAAAACAGTCACATATCTCCGCAAGAGTTATCTCCAGCAACTGATCAAAGTTTCATTAGATGTTATAAAAACCTCATGGATTTTATTGTGTTGCAGGTACGGCACAAAAGCAGCTGAGGCAACTAACGAAGGACTAGACGCAGCAGGACATGCTTTTGGAACCGCATGGGTTGCTTTCAAGATCCGTAAGGCACTTAACCCCAAAAGTGTCTTAAAGCCTACAACATTGGCCAAGGCCGCTGCTTCTGATTTAAAGGCTAAGAAAGACTCCAAATAACAGCCTTGCTTCATCATCTGATCTATACTTGCATTAAATTTGTCCTATAAGAACAGTATATCAAGATTTACTGTGTATATTGTGATTGTAAACTATGTAAACAGTTTCTTTTAAGTTTTAATCTGATTCCTTGTATGGGTTTGATTAGCTGATCTGTTTTAAATTTACTAATTGGACTGAGGACCTTTAAACATGTTAGGCGTTTATAGAGTTTTAAAGAAGTGGGCCAGATTTTAAAAGTTTGGGCCAACAGAACTCATCTTGGGCCAACTGCAAAAATAAATCAAGTGATGAATTTCTCTGATTGGATGGAATGATTCTTAACGTGAACCTGTCCCCAGGTGATTAAAATAGATCTGGGAATTTAGCTTGTCGCCTAAGTTGGAATCGTTTTTTCATTGTGATTAGCAAAACGAAAGAGGTATTGAGAAGAAGAAAGAACACTCACAAGAGAAGAAGAAAGGTGATAAATGGCGAGATACGATCGAGCAATTACAGTTTTCTCCCCCGATGGTCACCTTTTCCAGGTAGAGTATGCCCTAGAAGCCGTCCGTAAGGGTAATGCCGCCGTCGGAGTCCGCGGCACCGATACTGTTGTCCTCGCCGTCGAGAAGAAATCCACTCCGAAGCTCCAGGATTCTAGGTATAGTTCCGATCTCTGTCGATATAAGTAGTTTAAACCGGATTTGCTTTTATTTCCGCACTTTTGATTTGGACTTTTTGCTTCACTTGGATCTCTTGATTTACCCAATTTCTACTTCTCTGATAAAATATTGAAACCCTTTCGAAATATATATCCTGATGCTGGGTTTCTGCATCATTTCTTAGCTCGTAATATAGGAGTGTTAAATTGTAGAATCGGAGCTGAACTTTAGTTTTAGTCTTTGTTTTTCGAGTGTACAATTCCTGCTTCAAAATCCTAAACGTGTTTTTATGTGTTAGAACACGGTTTCGTTATAATCTGCAGTTTGATCATTCCCTGCGAAAAACTAATATTTGGTGTTGAGTTTGAAGGCCCTTAACTTCTCGAAAATCTCTAATTGAAATCATGGTCGTCTCGTGTGTAATAGTTCTTAACTTAATATATCCGAGTTTTTTCTTCTTCCAATTATTGCTATCCGTATGTAGGATCTGGCTGGTACTTCTTGTCAGTTGCATTAGTATTGATAACTTTTGTTTCTCACAGATCAGCCCGAAAGATTGTGAGCCTTGATAATCATGTTGCATTGGCATGTGCTGGGCTGAAGGCAGATGCTCGTGTCCTGATAAACAAAGCGAGGATAGAGTGTCAAAGCCACAGGCTTACGTTGGAGGATCCAGTGACTGTTGAGTACATCACGCGCTACATAGCAGGGCTACAACAGAAGTATACACAAAGTGGTGGTGTGAGACCATTCGGTCTTTCCACTCTTATTGTTGGTTTTGACCCATATACTCGTATACCCGCGCTTTATCAGACCGATCCATCTGGTACATTCTCTGCGTGGAAAGCTAATGCTACTGGGAGAAACTCTAACTCAATTAGGGAGTTCCTGGAGAAAAATTATAAAGAAACTTCTGGCCCAGAAACTGTTAAGCTTGCTATTCGTGCCCTGCTTGAGGTCAGTTTATCCTATCATGTTCTATCACTAAACCAAGTAGTTTTCTTTGAGCTATTATTATTGGGTGCCTTGATACTAAACTTGACAACGATTTTATTTATGTTGATGTCTTGCTAAGCCAGTGATTTTGTCAGCAACATGTCACACCTGAAAACTACATTTATAATTCTCTGTTATTGAAAGGTGGCTAACTGGCTTTAGGTTAGCGACAAAAACTACTAGTAGAGTTGGATAATAATGTTTGATGAGCTTTACTTAGTACATGCACAAGTAGTAATTCTTGCTAAAGCTAATAGGCTTTTGTATTTTGCAGGTAGTTGAGAGCGGAGGAAAGAACATTGAGGTTGCTTTAATGACACGAGAGGAAGGAACTCTGAGGCAACTTGAAGAAGAAGAAATCGATACTATTGTGGCTGAGATCGAAGCAGAGAAGGCTGCTGCAGAAGCTGCCAAGAAAGGCCCTGCAAGGGAAACATGAACTACAGTAGCGGTCTCAGATTCTTAATTGTAATGTTTGTTTAAAGTCAGAAGATATTCAAGGATTGAATAGAACTTTGAACCGCGTGAGGTTTTCCTGGGTTACTAGCCTATTTGACATTGCTGCATTTAAACCTTAATTGACATTTTAGCAGAGTACTGAACTTAGCCATTGGATCCTTGTCGGTGGAACTATGGTACGTTCAACATGCTAGATGACTCTGCCTTTGCGCTCAAGAGCTTCTCTAGGAGACATGGTTCCTTACTAAACTTGTCTCTTCTCTTACTATGTTTATTCTGGAACTTTTCCGTTTTTGGAATTCTTGCCAACATTAGAGACTGGAGCCGTGAGCTGATATTAACTATGATAACAAATGATCGAAGTAATCCAGAAAAGAATTCTAATTGATTGAATGTAAGTAGAGTCTCACAATGTGTAACCGAAAGGAACCCTTAACCAAAAAGCAAGATGCTAGCAATATTTTTTCTTCTCCTTAAATGTGTAACAACTTTCAAGCAATCATACGTCAGCGCCATTAAGCAATGAAGGTGCAAAAAATATAAAAAGAAAATCGCCGTTGCCGGGGATCGAACCCGGGTCACCCGCGTGACAGGCGGGAATACTTACCACTATACTACAACGACCTAGTTGACTATTTTGTTAATATAACATATTATATTTAAAATACAATGAATTAAACATACTAGTATTGGGATTTTGAGTTCACGAGGAAACAAATTTCTTCGCTCGGCGCCGCGTTCTTTCTTTCAATCTCTTCCAGGCAAGCTTCTTCAGTTCTTTTACATCAATACTTGCTTTCGCATCGTCACTGTGGTTCTAGACATAAGTTTTCTCCCTGTTCCAAGGTTTTTGTCGATTGAATAAACCTAATTGTCTCCGTTTTTGTCAAAACTTTACCTCTATTAGTCAGGATTTAATCGTATCTAGTCGGCATCTACTTGTTGCGTCGAGGGCGATATTGATTACTTTAACTATTAAAGTTTTTACTTTCTAGTGAATTATCCTAGGTTTTTCGTCTAGGGTTTCATCCGATGTCAGAGCATTTTGAGGAATTTATTCTTTATCTGGCAGGTCGATACAGAGTAGATAAGAGTCTTACACTGAGACGTAAAGGATGAAGCTTGACGTGAATGTATTGAGATATTTGTCCAAAGATGATTTTCGAGTTCTCACTGCGGTCGAGATGGGGATGCGGAATGTCAGTGCTTTCTATTCGCTTTTATTCTGGAATTGAAACTAAGGGTTTAGGGTTTAACTGTATTAGATTTTTTTTTCTTCTGAAAATGTTCTGTTATTCGTGTTTGCAGCATGAGATTGTTCCTTCTGAGCTCGTGGAGCGCATTGCTTCTTTAAAGTATGTCCCATCTTGATGCTTTGAGTATTTCCATTCTTTGTTGAGTTTATTTCTTCGTTTTGATGAAACATATTGTGTAATTCACATACCTGTTGTACTCACAGACATGGAGGCACTTACAAAGTCCTGAAGAACTTGCTCAAGTATAAGCTTTTGCACCACGATGCCTCTAAATGTGAGGAGTCATCTCTAAAGGAATTAGTAGTTATTCTTGATATGTAGTATGAGGATTAGCGGTGTTAGAAAGTTGCAGAATCTAATGGCTATTGCTTTCTTCTTCTTTCTTTGGGATCTAGATGATGGATTCCGACTCACCTATCTGGGTTACGACTATCTTGCCATTAAAACGTTGGTCAACCGTGGTATATTTACCGGTGTTGGCCGTCAAATTGGGGTCGGTAAAGAGTCAGGTATGTTCCTTTCCTACATATCTTAAATATTGGTGTCTCAAAGAGATTCTTGTTGGTGGCTGATGTATCTTATTTATTGGTTATTTTCATATAATAGACATATTTGAGGTCGCTCAGGAAGATGGAACTATTCTGGCAATGAAGTTACATAGACTAGGGAGAACCTCCTTTAGGGCTGTCAAATCTAAGCGGGACTACTTGAGGCATCGCAGTAGTTTCAGCTGGTTGTATCTCTCCCGTCTTGCAGCTCTCAAGGAGTTTGCTTTTATGAAGGTTATTGCCTTATTCCACTAATGTAACATGTGTATCATCTTTTATTGTTTTTAGCCTAATGTTAATTTGGCTTCCGGGTGAGCAGGCTTTGGAAGAACATGACTTTCCGGTTCCAAAAGCTATTGACTGCAATAGGCATTGTGTTATCATGTCGCTTGTGCAAGGTTACCCCATGTAAGGACCAACCTGTATATCCACACAAAAATAATTTGTTATGATTTACTGTTAGTCATCGTCTACAGATGCTTTTTGGATGGATATTAGTTTAAACTAATATTAAGGAGTTTATGCATTGGATTCGAGTATCTTAAAAAAATGTACCAGTTGCTTCACTCACTCACTAAGAAACAGTAACACTTGCTCCTGTGAATCACATCTTTTCACATTTTCATTTATGACAGGGTTCAGGTGAAGCAATTACAGAACCCTGAGACTATTTTTGAAAAGATAATTGGCATTGTTGTTCGTTTGGCTGAGCATGGTCTAATTCATTGTGACTTCAATGAATTCAACATCATGGTAAGATACTACGATTTATCAAGTTGAATAATGCCTTTTATTTGTAAGTTATATTTGCTAAAAAATAATGCATTTATTTGAAGCTGCCTCAATATTTAAGTAAATGAATGCTTCTGTAAGCATGCTAGTTCTATCCTCTGCTTACTAATAATTTTCGAAACCTTATGTTTATGTATGCTTGTTGTAGATTGATGATGAAGAGAACATAACGATGATTGACTTTCCACAAATGGTATCTGTTTCACACCGAAATGCACAGATGTACGTGATGTTTCATCTCTCCACCATGCGTTCAGTACTCTTCCATTTTTTTCATATTTGTGTTATTGGTTTGTTCCTGACTTTTATCTTTCAGGTACTTTGACCGTGATATTGAATGCATCTTCAAGTTTTTTAGAAAAAGGTTAGTTATAAATTTGACTTGTTGTTACAAATCATTTGTTCACTGTACCTAGTAGCCAATTATCTCTCCGTTGCTGAATCCATTTCATGATTGACCCTTAAATTCTCACTTTCTGTGACTCCGGTCCTTTTTTCCAGGTTTAATATGTGTTTCCATGAAGATAAAGGTGAATCAGAAGAGAGAGAGCTGGATGAGAACAGTAGACCATCTTTTTACGATATAACTAAAGATGCTAATGCTCTGGATAGAGATCTAGAAGCTAGTGGGTTCACAAGAAAGGAGCAGAATGATCTCGATAAAGTACGTGAGCCTGTGACCTTAGTTAACACTGCTTATCTATCTTGAATCAATTGTTTTTTGGTATTGCATGTATATTTTGAATTTTAGGCTGTCTAGTGTGTTAGTTGTGTTCTAATTAGCAGCACTGTTCTCTCTCTCTGGCTTTATTTCCTCATTCTTTTCGGTATATTATTGAATGAATATAGAAGGAACATGTGGTTTTTGTCTTCTGTAGTTTATTGAAGGTGGGGTGGAGAAGAGTGAAAATTCTGATGAGGATGAGGATGAGGATGAGGAAGAGCAGACTTGTGAGTCAAGTAAAGAAGAAAACGTAGATGAATTGAAATCATTACAGTTGCAAGAGAAGGTATGAAATTTCCGAGTGTATCATATACTAAAACATGTGCCGATTGGACATTTTCTCTGCTAATTTTGTATTCTCGTCATGATATAGGAGCAGAAAAGTTCAGATGGTGTTGAGACAGAAGTTAAGTTGGACAATAAAGGTGAAAGCAGTGGAGATAAAGATGAAGTTGGAAGTGATGAGGTGAGGATCTTCTGTATAGTAACTCGAGAGAGGTTGAGCTAATCTGATGAAATCACTTAAACGAATATTCGTTCCTTTGTGCAGGAGGAGGAAGAGGATGATGCAGAGCTGGTTAAAAAATTGGGCAAGCAAAGACGTAGAGCCATGGCTGCAGCCAGGGGAGGTAGAAGGACGCAGTCTTCAAGAAACACCTACAAAGACAAAGGAGGCCGATCCCAAAACTCCAAGATCCACAACAACATGAGCGGCTGGTGAAAACTCTTCTTCAACAATTTTGATTCTCTCCAACTATGGGCTTAGTTACCTACACTGATGTAAACGGGCCCATATTCGTTTTTGTAGTGACTTTCTCGATTTGTCGAGATTCCAATTTGAACACCAACCAATGTACTGATAGACAAAAAACTAAATTATAATGGATATGTTTCTTTATAAAATTATCTCAAATGTTTGTTTCTGTCCAAATTTGCTTTATTTTGTTTTTGGAGGGCTGAACCGAAAAATGTATGTAAATAAGGGAGTAGAAGAGAAACGCTCCCCCAGTAAATTGCGGAAATAGAAAAAATACATAATGCAACCCAACGGCTAGTGACCTCAACGGTCGAAAATTTAAAACTTTTATAATATTTAGATCTCTCGCAGTCCCTCTTCATAAATCTCAAGTTAATCCCACATTACTCCTTCGCCAAGATTCCTTTTGTCTTCTTCTTCTTCTTCTCCACTCAGTCCAAAGATGATGAGAGATGTTTTCAGGCCGACTAAATCAGCCCCTTGTTCTCCTGCAAAGCCACTTGGTATCTCCCGCACTCAATCTGAATCGTTTCATGCTATCCACAAAGTTCCTGTCGGAGATAGTCCTTATGTCAGGGCAAAGAATGTTCAGGTGATTACTATATCCATTCTTTAGATCGAAATTCCATGGAATCTGAATTCATGTTCTGAGTTTGATTTGCAATTATCTGATGCGTTGTTTTCTTGCGGTTGATTATGGATTAGTTGGTGGAGAAGGATCCAGAGAGAGCAATTCCTCTGTTCTGGAAGGCTATTAATGCCGGAGATAGAGTAGACAGTGCTCTGAAAGACATGGCCATTGTGATGAAGCAACAAAACCGCGCTGAAGAAGCCATTGAAGCGATTAAATCTCTCAGAGCCAGATGTTCAGATCAAGCCCAGGAATCTTTGGACAATATACTCCTAGATCTCTACAAGGTCCTTTCTTTACACAAATCCTCTTTGCCTCTGTTCCCTTTTGCAAATGGTTAACTTTGTATTGACATGTTTAAATGGATTTGTTGTTGCAGAGATGTGGGAGATTAGATGACCAGATTGGACTTCTAAAACATAAGCTCTTCTTAATACAGAAAGGACTCGCCTTTAACGGTAAACGAACAAAAACCGCTAGATCTCAGGGCAAGAAGTTTCAGGTCTCTGTGGAGCAAGAAGCCACTCGGCTATTGGTAAGCAGTAATTTACAAAGTATTCATAACGTTGCCAGCAGTTACCAATTTATGAGATTCTAAATTGGATGTGGTTGATTCGTAAACAGGGAAATTTGGGATGGGCTCTGATGCAAAGAGACAATTTCGTAGAAGCTGAAGATGCATACAGGAGAGCTTTATCAATAGCACCAGACAACAACAAAATGTGCAACCTTGGTATCTGCCTTATGAAGCAAGGCAGGATTGATGAGGCCAAAGAGACTTTAAGACGTGTGAAACCCGCAGTCGTGGATGGCCCTAGAGGCGTGGATTCTCATCTCAAAGCATACGAGAGAGCGCAACAGATGCTCAATGATCTAGGATCTGAGATGATGAGAAGAGGAGGAGGTGATAAGGTTGAACAGAGAAGGCTCTTCGATGCCATCTTTGGATCTTCCACTATATGGCAGCCTCAGCCTTGTAGTGAGCAGCAGAACGTGAAGCCCAAATCGAAGCCAAGTTTGAGTAATGCTGGATACGGTGACGAGAACGTGAAGATGAATGTAAATCCAGCAGTAGTAAACCCATTAAGGGTTGATGCAAAACCGTTCTTCTCTTCAAAGTTAATCATCAGTAACAACGAGAAGCTGAAGAGAACGAGATCATCGAGCCAAGCAATGGGAACTTTAGGTGGTGGTGAGAGTCATGAAGGAGAGACAAACACAAGAAGGAGATTGTCAATGGAGAAGAGAGCAACAGACTGTGGATTACCAGACAACAAAGACTTTGAAGATGCAATCATGGCTGCTGTATTGGGGACAGAAATGAATGTGGACAAGAAGAGGCTCAAAGTTTTCCAAGATATCACTTTGTGTATCAATCAGAGTCTCTAACTAATCTATTTATTTTTTTACAATTCTAATTTATTTATAATTAGTAAGTTTAGTGAAGGGAAGCAAAAAGGAGATGAGCTTAATTCTTCTTGGTGATTTATTAATGTATTTGTCAGCTTAAAGTTGCTGCCATTTTATTCACAATTATTGTTGTCATTGACCAATAATAAAAGTTAAAGTTATATATTTTCTTTACCATTCTTCAATTATTGTTATTGACCAATAATAGTATTGTAAGTGTTAAAATCTAATGAGAATGATAAAGAGAGAAGAAGAAGATGACAACAGATGATTAATACTTTGATTCACCACTCAAGCCTCAAGGTTTGTGATTAAGTTTGTGTTTATATATAATCAGTTTGGCCACACTTATTTATAGAAACGCTTGCACACTTGTCAAAGTGTAGTAAATATATATTTATAGCTCTTATAACCTGACCGTTGAAATTGTATTTAGTTCCGGAAATGTCCTTCTTATGCTTAACCAACCGCAAAATGAAACGGTATCAAATTTGGTTACTGATTTTGTGAAAAACAAATACTTTTTTCTTTTCTTTTTCTAGTCTCTGTATTTGAAAGTTGGGCGTTTTTGGTAACTGCAGTAATTCGATTCTTGTAATCTTGACTGTCAGAAAAGGAAAAAAAGTATATTATTGTTAAATGTAATAATTTCCTTGGTATATTTTGTGAATAGAAGTGAGAATTAAAGGTTATTTTGGTCAAACAGATATTTTTTAAAAGAAAAGAAAAAAGATGTGATTTTATTGGGGGAAAGGCTCTCCGACCAAAGCCTAAGGTGAGGTTAAACTGAAAAAGAATCCAACTACATTCCTCACAGAAGCAAAAGTGGCCTTCAAAAGCCAAAAACTCCTTCAAAATCTCTTTTTAATTAGAAAAAAAGAAAAGAAAAATCATAAACCTCAGTAACTAATCCTAAAGTTAAACTCTTGAGTTTCAGATCAGACAAAGTTTAGATCTTTTCTTTTTCTTTTTCTTTTGGGTTAAATTTTTTTGACACAAACGAGGTAAGCGCATTAAGAAGATGAAAATGGTTTTTGTGGGTAGAGTGTGAGATTTGTTGAGAAGAGAGAGAGAGAAAAAAGAAAGAAAGAATTTTTGTGTGTTTGGATGCATGGTTGGTTTGAAGAAGAAGAAGAAGAAAGACAAGAGTACTTGGAAGTAAGAAAATGGGTTGTTGTCAGTCAAGGATAGATAGCAAAGAGATAGTGTCTCGTTGCAAAGCTAGGAAGAGATACTTGAAACATCTTGTTAAAGCTAGACAAACTCTCTCTGTTTCTCACGCGCTTTATCTCCGTTCTCTACGCGCCGTCGGCTCTTCCCTTGTTCACTTCTCCTCCAAAGAAACTCCTCTTCATCTCCACCACCAACCTCCATCTCCATCTCCTCCTCCTCCCCCTCCTCAACCTCTACCGCGTCCTCCTCCTCCACCTCTAAGTCCTGGCTCTGAAACCACTACATGGACCTCCACCACTACTTCCTCAGCTCTCCCTCCGCGTCCTCCTCCTCCACCTCCTCCTCCTCCTATGCCTTCTTCTACATGGGACTTTTGGGATCCATTTATACCGCCGCCTCCTTCTTCCTCCGAGGAAGAGTGGGAGGATGAGACAACCACCGCTACCAGAACTGCCACCGGAACCGGAACTGGTTCTGACGCTGCTGCTACGACGGCTCCGACGACAGCTACTCCTCAAGCTTCGTCAGTAGTAAGTGGATTCTCTAAAGATACAATGACGACGACAACAACGGGAAGTGAGTTAGCAGTAGTAGTGTCGAGGAATGGTAAAGATCTAACGGAGATTATTAAAGAAGTTGATGAATATTTCCTTAAAGCTGCTGATTCTGGTGCTCCACTCTCTTCTCTCCTTGAAATCTCAACCTCTGTCACAGCCTTTTCTGGTCATACCAAAGCAGGTAAAACAATCAAGCTCTTCTTAGTAACAATTATTACAGGCGGCTTACTGACTTTGATTTGTGACTTTTTTCTGCAGGGAAAATGTATAGTAACTATGAATGTAATCTGAATCCTTCCTCGTTTTGGACAAGAGGATTTGCTCCTAAGTTGAATGAATACAGAAACGCAGGAGTACTAATTGGAGGAAATTGCATTGTTGGTAGCCATTCCTCTACAGTGGACAGACTCTATGCTTGGGAGAAGAAGCTCTTTCAAGAGGTCAAGGTATTCACTTTTTTCATTTTACTTAATTTTCATTGTTAAAGTTTCAATCTTTGAATGAAACAATTGAGACTTTGATGTATCTGTGTATGTTTAGTTTTGCGGAAGAAATTCGAAAAAGTTGTATGTTTTATTCTCCAATTCAGTTGATATTCATTTTGAAGTTTAAATCTTGAAAATTGCTTTGCTTAGTTTTCATCCAAATATGGATATAAGAAATTTGGATTTTGCTTTGGTTCATGTGGCAATAAAGGCTTGTGGTGGGTCCAAGCGTGAGCATATAGTGTAAGAGACCCACGTGTGTACTTAATTCTAAAATATAATGTGTTGTGTGCACTAACACTAAATATATATTGGCAAGCAGTGATTTGTTGTTTTGTGAATGTGGGGTTGTGTTGCAGAATGCAGAGTGCGTAAAGATGGAGCATGAGAAGAAATTGGAGCAAGTGAGGAGGCTTGAGATGAAGAGAGCTGATTATGTTAAGACTGAGAAGGCTAAGAAAGAAGTCGAGAAGTTAGAATCTCAGCTCACAGTGTCTTCACAAGCCATCCAGAGTGCTTCTAATGAGATAATCAAGATCAGAGAGACAGAGCTCTATCCTCAGCTCGTCGAGCTCGTTAAAGGGTTAGTTATGTGTATATCATTGCTTTATATAACTAAGCTTCTTTTTGTTTTCCTTTCATTTGGTCAAAATCTAAACAAGGTTCTTGTGTAATGTAATGTAGGCTGATGTGCATGTGGAGGAGTATGTATGAGAGCCACCAGGTTCAAACCCATATAGTTCAACAGCTTAAGTACCTTAACACCATCCCCTCCACTGAACCCACATCCGAGCTTCACAGACAATCAACTCTTCAGCTTGAACTCGAGATCCAACAGTGGCATCACTCTTTCTGCAACTTGGTCAAGGCCCAGCGTGACTACATTCAGTCTCTCACGGGTTGGCTCAGGTTAAGTCTGTTCCAGTTCAGCAAGAATCCACTTGTTAGGAGTAGCTACGAGTCAAAGATCTACAGCTTCTGCGAGGAATGGCATTTGGCTATTGATCGGATCCCTGATAAAGTAGCATCTGAAGGGATCAAGAGCTTTCTGACCGCAGTCCATGGAATTGTTGCTCAACAAGCTGACGAGCATAAGCAGAAGAAGAGAACAGAATCCGTTTTAAAAGATTTTGAGAAGAAAGCGGCTGCGCTGAGAGCGCTTGAGAGCAAGTATAGTCCATACTCGATGCCTGAAAGTAGGACAAAGAACCCGGTAATAGAGAAGAGAGCAAAGGTTGAGATGCTTAAAGGAAAGGCAGAAGAAGAGAAAAGTAAGCATGAGAAGTCAGTGAGCGTGACTAGAGCCATGACTCTAAATAACTTGCAGATGGGATTCCCTCATGTGTTTCAGGCAATGGTTGGCTTTTCAAGTGTGTGTATGCAAGCCTTCGAGTCTGTGTACAACCAAGCTAAGAGCATTGGTGAGGATCAAGAGGAGGTCAAGAGGTTGCTTCCTTAGAAAGAAAGACGCATCAAACAAATTTTTTTACCATTTGTTTTCTGTTTTTGCTTGATCTGAAGTCACCGTTTGGGTAAAATGCTGGGTTGAGCTTGTGCTATTTTCAAAAATGAAATTGGTTAAAGACTTTTCATTGAATCATTGCTTAGAATTTCATCAATTCAAGAACTTCTAATCGATGTACACGGATTGATATAGCTACAAGTATCTCTCAACCGGAGCAGCAGCATTACACTTCCACTGAAGCCAAGGCAAGCGCATGTCTCTTTTCAACGACAAGAATGTCTCCCTTGCATTAGAGTTATTGAAGAACTCAAGTGCCGCAAAATAGACATTCTCTGCTATACCAGGAATCCGATCTAGTTCTCTGAGACACTCAAAAAGAGTATACCTGCTACTCAGCTGCTCCAAAGCAGTAGTCCGCAACTTCGATGCAGCTGCCATTTCAAATATGGCATAAGCAATATCATTCTCCACGCCTCTGCGGCTTCTTTTAGGAGTAGGTAAACAAACTGCAGGGTCATCATCATCAAACTCAGATGAACATTCCGTTTTTGTTTCCTCGACGTTGGCAAAGTTAGGATGCACTGTATCATGTTTCCCGTTTGTCATGGAATCTTTTGAGAATATCTGCCAAAGCTGCTTGTAGATTGGACAACCACTTGTTCTTATGTCCTCTGCATCTGGATACTCCTGATTCAGGATCAATAAGATCAGTAAAACAGATAGAGAGAACGAAGGAAATGGGAGGCAGAGCGAGATAAAAAAATTTTAAGACCTTGACATATTGGTTCCAAGTTTCATCAGTGGCGATAACAGAACCAGTGGATTCATCAAAACCGAAGTCATTTCGAGATAGAAGTAACTCAATGACTGCATATTGGCGTCTGAGAACAGCCAATCTGGTCTTGAGATGTTCTTTATCCCATTTGAGGCCACTTGTTTTGTAAAACTCATGGGCTATAGAGTTCCAAACTTTATTAGGGAAAGAATTGTTCACTCTGTTTCCTTTAAGGACTTGATCGACTAACAAATCTGCTAGTAGCTTCGTTAGGAATGGCGTCCACTTGGGCTGCTGATACAATTGTTCACCGGAGATTCGAGTCGCCATCTAAAGATTTAGACACAACAAAACAAAACTTTTCATTCGCAAACCCGAAGGAAAGTCACATTCACGAGTAACCTGAATCCCAAGCATAATTGCTGAGAGATTGAGTAGCTCCAAACCCTAACCGATCATAGCAATCTGAACGTAAAATCTAACCTCAGAGGGGAAAGGCCTGAACTTCGCAAAAGCGTTGTTGACACACAGCAGCCGATGAAGCCATTAGCTTTTCAAAGGTTCATTAGCTTCGTCTTGCTATTGGGTCTCAATAAAGGTAAGCTTAAGTTAATGATGGGCCGAGTGGTGTCAACAGGCCCATATGATTTCAACTAATCCATTATTTATCGCTAATGCCTATCATTCCCATTGAGTAGATTATACTCATGAGTGATCTATGTGACTAGTATAGCTTTCTCATATAACAACTGCAACAAGCCATATCATCGTTTATATTCTATCAATCACAGATACTGAATTAAAAAAGGGTTTATTCGAGTATGTTAAAAGATATGATTTTCAGAAGAGAACAACAATGTCCCTATGCAAATGGTTAAGTCAAATCAGTAGGAGTGACCCACCTACTTATTATTAACTTTGGACAATTGTTTGTTAGTGAGTTAGTTAAGGCATTGCTTAAAGAACAAAGCAAGTTTAATGACAACACTGTCATGATTTGTACGCAACAGAAGAAAAGAATGAAATGAGAGTTGGACGGGCGGCAGAAAAAGACAACTCCCTAATTGAGTTTCCCATAAATAAACACAGAATCGATTGGTAATGTTTCATATTGTTTTGTTGGTTTTGAAAGCTATTAAAAGAGGAAATCCACAATAGTCGGAATTAGAAAGAGAAGAAGAGAGAGTTTGGTTGGCGAAAAATTGTTTATTTCTTCCAACAGAACCTTTCAACGCCAATTTTCCCGGCCAAAGCTAACTAACTAACTCTTCGGTTTTTCGTTTCTGTCATCTTCCATTTTCAACTTTTTTTTTTGTTATGTTGCTTCTTCTTTTTCTTTAGGTGAATAGGGTTTCTAATTTCTAGGACAAAGTCCGCTCCTTTCGAATCCGCAATGCCCAGATGGTTGATTAACAGAAATAGCAAGAATTTCCAGTTTCAGGCCTGTTTTAGAAGAGTTCTGAAGATCTGAAAGGATAAATCTTTGAGCTTTTGTTTTTTTTTTTGGTTTTTCATTTTTTGTATGTTTAAATTTCCCTGAAATTATATCATATTTGAGGGAAAAATGAGTGCTTCGAGATTCGTAAAGTGTGTGACGGTTGGTGATGGAGCTGTCGGAAAAACTTGTTTGTTGATATCTTACACAAGCAACACTTTCCCTACGGTTAATTTCAACTCTCTTCATGCTTTGTGTTTCTTGATCTTCCATTAGTACACAACAACATATCTCATGTTCTTGGTTTCTTGAATATACAGGATTATGTGCCTACAGTTTTCGATAATTTCAGTGCAAATGTGGTGGTTAATGGAGCCACCGTGAATCTTGGATTGTGGGATACTGCAGGTTTTTCATATAACAATCTTGTTTCAAATTTGAAATTTGTGTTTCTTTACGTTTGGATGAAGATTTTGAAATCTTTTTGGGAATGAAAAATAACAGGACAAGAGGATTACAACAGATTAAGACCATTGAGTTACCGTGGAGCAGATGTTTTCATATTGGCTTTCTCTCTTATCAGTAAAGCTAGTTATGAAAACGTCTCCAAAAAGGTATAAATCCATCAATCTTTCTTTCATATATATCTATATGTTTTGTTGGGTTTTGTCACAGTTGTTAAGTCTCGCAAAATGTGTTTGCAGTGGATCCCTGAGTTGAAACATTATGCGCCCGGTGTTCCCATCGTCCTTGTTGGAACAAAGCTTGGTGAGCTTTTACATTTGTGTTTCCTCATCTCGTGACTAGTTGCTGAGTGAGTTTGTGTTGCTGCTCTCCAGATCTTCGAGATGATAAACAGTTCTTTATCGACCATCCTGGTGCTGTCCCCATTACAACTGCTCAAGGAGAGGAGCTGAGGAAGCAAATAGGAGCACCTACTTACATCGAATGCAGTTCCAAAAGTCAAGAGGTACATTGATTACTGTAATCTTTAGACAAATCTCAAATGTTAATGCTAATGTTTGGCAATGCGAGATTGCAGAATGTGAAGGCGGTGTTTGATGCAGCCATACGAGTGGTTTTGCAACCCCCAAAGAAGCAGAAGAAGAAGAACAAAGCGACGAAGGCATGCTCCATTCTATGAAAAATATGGAAATCTTTGTTATTATTATATATTTGGTTTTGGTATGTTAATCTTCTAACAATGAATGAATCAATGTGTTAATCGACAGACAGCAAAGTTCGGTTGCTCTTTTATATATGTTCTTAAAATATTAATGGAGTTTGTTCAAAATCAACATCTTTTGCTTCTGCAATTCAGTCCAATCCACAATTACACAGAAACCCAACATTTTTTTCAATCAGTTACAGTTCCATCATTCTTCTTCATTTGATCATATTTTGTATGTGTATATCCCTCAGACATGTTTGTTTATTGGTAGAGAGAGTAACAAGGAAAAGAAAAGTAATTGATATACGTTTTATTTCTCAAGACTACTCTTGATGCTTCTCCAACAAGACGAGACGTGAGGCCATAATGATTATTGATGATGAGCCTAAAAGAACGCAAGAAAACACATTCATTTAAACCATTCCATTTTGATTTTCTCGTATTTCTCACTCATGCCACCATCTTGATGTCTCTGAAACTCCATGTAACGCAGAGTGCTCTCCATGAATGACCCTGCGCCTGACTCAACCTTACTCGTCTCGCTTTTGATTAATTCAGCTAAGCTCTTGATTGTATCGCCTGTTACTTGTGGAATTCCTTTCTCCAAGAAATAGAGATACCTGCATTTCAACCATTAAGAGAAAGTGGTAGGGAAGTACTCAAGCACAAGCATTTTGCATCGGGTAGGTACTATATAGGTGCAGCTAAACGAGACTTACTTGTTCAGCAGTTCGACATATAGAGCCACCGACCCAGTGCTACTGGAACCACGGGATGCGTTGGCCATTTGTTGAACAGTATCTGCGATTTTTTGTGCCCTCTTCAGGCAAAGCATAACCCTGGTCTCCCAACAAAACAACCAACTCTCAGAATGCGTCAATTTTCCCCCCTTCTTAATTGCGCACCTCTCTCAATCTTGACTTTGAGATTTAGTATATAGAGTATACATACATATGTACATACCTTTCTCCATCTTTCAGGCTCTCACACTCGTCAGCCCAGAAGAGATGTGCACATTCACAAAGAGCTCTACACTGATCTGGCTTCCTAAGGAGTCTTGCAGAGTACTACAACAACATAATTTAGCCTTGTTAGTATTCAATGTTGCACTCACTTACTCAACTGAATTGTCTGGAAAGATACCCCAGTCGCCTTGTGAGTAAGAATATCTCTGTTCTCAACATTAAATACACGCATCCGCTGGAGTGTCCCTATTATTAAATGTAGTGCTGTTACTTGTGCCTTCGAATCCTAAAACACCAAAATTTTTAAAGCCACGTCAAGGTATTTCTTGCAGAAAGTTGGTTGTAGCCTCCAAAGAAATTCACTTACTGAAATTTCTTCTTCATACAGAAGATATGCCTTTGTGAAGAACTCATAAGCAACTGCCTCTAACTCACAGTCATTTGCTACCTGAGGACTCAATAAAAGAGATTTTCAGCTTTTGCACTATCTATACTGTTGGTTTTGATAGTGGATAAACCAAACGATGATATACCTGAGCACATTGCAAGTAGAGGCGCAACGCCAAATCAGATGCAGAAACATCAGATAGAACTTCCACGGTCTGTAAGAAAATTGAGATTCAAAATTGAATGGCATCATCATAATTCTGGCAAAAGAATAACTATGTTTCACTGGGACAAAGCCAAATGATGTTTGCAAGCAGTTAACCGTCCTCACTCTTTTCTTACAATTAAGATTTTTGCACACTTGCCTCATTTAAAAGCTGTAGAATTTTCTTCGGTGTTGCAGATGCATCATCTCCAAATGGGTTTTCATCTCCACCTGGCAGTCGCCGAATTAACTGTGCAAGCATATCAACACAATGTGCGTAGTTCCAAATTCAAACACAGTGTCTATTAAAATTGGAAAGGACACAACCATTCCAAACATTAAACGGAACTTATACTTGTTTCCAATTTGGAGATAGAGTAGAGAAGTGATCAGTAGAATATAAAAACCTTGAGAGCAGAAAAGAAAAGGGGTGGTATCGTAAAAGGTAAACGCTTAGGTCCTCCAGCCAGGATGTGTTTCCTTACTGTGAAAAAAATCTGTAGTCGGGTAAACGAATTAAGAATTGCAACACAGGCCATATCAATAGTAGCGCCTCTATAAGATATAACACATACCTTACACATTTCTTCTGGATCATCATTGTAGAGCATGTGAATAAGCCGTGCAATAGAGTTCTGCTCTTCCTGGAAATCTTCTTCATCAATCTAAAACTCAACATAGTTTCCCGTTTGAACCCGTGTCAGGTACAATGATAGATAAGTTATCTAGAGAAAAAATTACTCTTTCAAGTGACTATAATGTATAATGTGAACAGAAATGCAATAGTAATTGACGAACAAGGGTTCTAGCACCTCATTATCAACTGTCCCGTCAAAGTCCTTGATGAGACCCTTTGTCAGTTCAAACAATGCATCGACCTGCAAAAAGCAACAATAGGAAACGTTATATTGATAGAGAACGTTAAATGAAGAAACTAAAGTGAGGAAGGAAACGCACACCTCATCAGCAGTATTAATGTGAGTATCGTTTTTCAAAATGCTCTGAACTATAATCATTGCCATTGCTTTGTTTGTGTCATGGTCAAGGTATTCCATTACTCGAGGATAGTTAGTAAGCTTCAAGATAGTTACAACATTATTATACTTCTCCAACGGAGCACTAAGAAATGCCACGATCTGTTTTGCTGCCTTGTCATCACAATGCTTTCCTGTGGCAGATAGTTGAGTAACACAAGATCCCTAAAGAAAAAGAGACAACAATGCGTACTTGCAACATTCAGAACTGTTTCAAATATACATAGAAACGTAATAACCACATGAATAAAGTTACCATGCTCAAAAAGTAAATGTACCAGAACTTCGTCTACATAGTCTAGACGATCGGAATAGACATGGAGAGTGAATTTCAGAAGAAACAAATATAACGATACGGATCCTGAGGCTGGCAAGTCCACCTGTGCTTCTACAACCTAAATCATAACATAAGATGTAGACTCAAATCAACTGTTTATAAATACAACCGTGAAGAAATGATCAAAGTTATACAGTGAGATAAACCTCAGGAAGCAATTTATACACAATATCACAATAGCATATTAGACTTTTCAGCTGTTTCTAATACTAGCTGTCCTCATAAATAAACTTACATTCAAGTGACAATTTAGTTATCCATTTTGACTTTTATGATTAGATGCAAAAATTACCTTCCCAATGGCATAATTGAACTTTGAAAAGGCTTCTACTTGCAGGAAATTAGGCAATGCTTCCACACTAGATGCAGCATAGTTTGAAAGCCTTTCCATCAGACCCGAAAGGACCGTCTTGATATCAACAGACGGCTGAAAGACACAATGACAAAAAGGAAAACAGGGGAAACGTCTTCTGACGGGATGAGTTTTTTATTACCACGCTTATCTTTTATCAGACACTAAATATCAAGAAGGGGTCGGTTACAAAATAGTACCTGAAGTTGTGGGCAAGCACCCAACAATACATCGAGAGTTTGGAGGTGGAAGTCATCAGGAAAGACTTGAATAATGCAATCCATTAGGTAGCATTGTGCAAGTTCATCCTTACAGTTGACAACCTATTTTTAAACATAGTGATACATGAATCATTTGCAGAAACAAGTACAGGGAAGCTTGGATGCTGAAACTATCTAAAGGAAGAGAAAAACCAGACCTGCTCCAGTATTCTGGGAAGAACAGTATCTCTGTAGATTCCAAGGTCAACACCTTCCAATTGACTCAGTACATGAAGGTTCTTCCCAACCTAATCAGGGGGTAAAGCGAAGAAAAAAGGAGTCTCTCAGAATATAGTAAGAATCAGTACTCGAAAATTTCTAGATGAGCTACAAGGTACTGCTATTACAAGATCACGTAGTGCATTCCTTTCTTTCTCACGTTTCTCCTTCTCCCGACCAGATCCCTGGATACCAGAGAGTCTCAACTCAGATTCAGTTCAGTTCGATAGGGCAAATTCACAAAGAATAGACATTGGACTCTCAAAGTAGCAATCATATTCGGTACATACATGCTGGATATGAGAGCAGAAATATATCATTAGTATTTCCAGACCAACCTGATGTTGCATACGGACCCACAGTTTGTTCATCTCAGTAAAATTTTGAAGCACGAATTCTAAAGCATCCATGTGTGCATCAGCATCTCTGGAAAAAACAGCAAAACACTTGCATTTTTACACGTTTTCCCTATACAAAAATAATCTAAGAGCAGGTTGAACGAATACTAAGTTGTGTGCCCTTACGCTTCTAACTCTGAACTAATGCTGGGCAATTTATCCCTAGTAACTTGAGCAAGGTAACTTCTCAAGAAAAGACCACGCAAAGGATGTTGAACAGCTCGGCACATTTCAATAAGATCCTTAAGTATATCCGTAGCAGTAACGTCCTTAGATTTGATATATACAGATCCTATGGTACAGAGAAGATACCTGACATTCGATTAATTAGTATGCATCTTTGAAGTTAAAATCAGAGAGTGCAAAGGACAATGCATTACTCTAAATACAAAAACTTACAATCTTGGCAAAATGTTACCAGCATGCTGCACTAACTCGTACAGCTCTGCAATGGAGCAACCACGTCCTGTCTCTTCCCTAAAGAATATCTCCAATTTCCCCAGTTCATTAAAAGCTCGAATATCTGAACAAGTCAGATCGCGGAAAGTAAATGAAAATCACACAGAGAGCTTCAGTTCCCCGTATCCAAAAATGCGATTTCAAATTTAGAGGAAGAGGGCAACGAACGACTCACAGAGTTCATAATATTTATGAGGAGAAAGCTTGGAAGTACGAAGCTCGCTAAGCATCTGAGCAGAGAACTTAAGAGCATCTTTGAGATTGTTGGAGTCCTGCGAAGAGAATTGTAGATTCGTTAATCCAGAAGTTAGGGTTCCCAATGCGAAAGAAAATTCCGATGGGAAATTGATTGATGAAGAAAACAAGAGAGGATATGAGGGGAGAGGAGAGATACGATTGCGCGTTGCATGTAGAAAGCATTTTGCTTAACGGCGGCGGTGGCGGCGGTAAGCCACTTCTCATCATCGTCGGCGATCATCATTCTGTATACTATAACTCTACAGAGAAAGTCTCAATTTTGTTTGATCATAACTAAACTTTACCATTACATAAAATAACATGATGGCAAATAAGTTTATTACAGATATTAGTTTTGTCTCTCACAACATCAGTTTGTGTTAGTACGCTATTAGTAAGCTGGTAATTTCGATTTCTTAAACAGATCACATGATTCACATCACATTTTTTGTTCCTTACATTGATTGTGTTATTAAAAGCCTTTCTCAAATTTTAAGAATTGGCAATTTTGACCCCAAATACAAAATTGTGACAGGATCAAATAGAGTTAGAGAGAGACCATAACTTTTCTTCTTTCCATTCTCAACAGAATTTTCCTACTCTTGTCCGCAAAACAATGTACATTGTCATGTCAGTATCTTAACATTTTTCTAGAGTAGTCTCATTGATCAAGTTTTCTGTCTCTTTGCATCCTAGTCTCAGGCCATGGACTATTTCCTTCAAGTCCACAAGGCCACACCCGGGAATTCGTCCTATTTTCCTCTCCTTCACCATCTCTCTCACTTTATCAACATCCTCCCAATGTCCCGTAACACCGTATATGTTTATCAGCAAATGGTAATACTTGTAGTTCAGAGGATCTGTCTCTATCAGTGACTTGGTAATGCTCTCCCCCATAGCCGGGTTTCCAGTGAAACGCAATGAGCTGAGCAAGTTGGCCCATTTTGCAGATTCTGGCGTTACATCTTCCTCTGGCATATTCTTCAGAGTTTCCTCTGCTTCTTTAGGGAACCCAGCGCTGGAGTAAAGGTTAGCCATGCACCATTGGTGTCCAAAGTTGGGTTTGATCTGGAACTTTTCAACCATCAAGGCGTAGTAGCTTTGTCCTCGAGAAACAAGTCCAGCTCTAGCACAGCCGCAGAGAACACCAACAAATGTTACTTCATCGGGTCTGAGCAGACCATTGATCATAGCTTCAAATAACTTGAGCCCATCTTCAGGTTCCCCATGAAGACAATGTGCCAATATCATCACATTCCATGTAACTTTGTTCCTAAGGGATAGACTGTTGAATATTCTACGTGCTAAATCTACTTTCTTGCACTTCCCATACATGTCAATAAGAGCTGTATCAATGACTACACTCGAATTCAGAAAGGTTCTAATCAAAGAAGCATGAACCGACCTACCTTCCTTCAGTCTAGCTGATCTGCCACAAGCTTTCAACAACAAAACTAAAGTACTCTCATTTCCTCGTAACCCTGATCTAACCATCTCACGGAACAAACTAGTGGAAACGCCGGGATTGTTAGCACCCAAATACGCACTTATCATGATATTCCAAGAAATCATATTTTTCTCGGGCATATCATCAAACAACTTGTGAGCATACAGAAGATCACCATTTCTCACCGCACCAGCGATTAACGAGTTCCAGGACACAATATCTCTTTTGGGAATTTCAACAAACAACTTCTTGGCAAGATCCAAGGCACCGCAACAAGTATACAAATGAATTAACGAATTTTGAACAGGCAAAACTTTATCGCATCCATGCTTAATGGCCTGCCCATGACACATTTTCCCAGAATCAATACAACAAGTCTTCTCGATACAACTAATCAAGGAGACGAAGGTGTAGGTATCAGGAACAAAACCAAACCTCAGTGTATCAAAGTAAAACCCCAACGCTTGTTTCGGAGTAGAAGAGGTCAAATACGTCTTAAAGACGGGATTTGCGCAGTAAACCTTGCCAATGCTGCGGAAAATCGAAAGTGTGTAGCTGGCGTCACCAAAACGCGAAGAACACTTCAACAATCTGATAGCCCAAGATGATTCCCAGAAGTTACCGGAGGTGATTAGCCTCGCATGGACTTGGAAGAGGTGTCTAATAGATGTGGAATCGTCGAGAAGTTTGAAACCCTTAAGCAGACCCGGAACGGGTGCGATAAATCTGGACGTGGCGAATTGGCGGATTGAAGAAGCTTTTGCCATTCATCTCCAGCTTGGATCCTTAGGTTTGATAAGTCAGAGCTGAATTCAGAAATCGCCATTAACCCACGATCATGTCTATGTCAAAGACTCAATCGATTACAGATGGGGAAGGAGAAGACGAAGGTGGGCGGCGATGGAGAATCGTTCAGTGTAAAACCTGAAAGAAAACCTTCAGAAATAAAGAGAGGGTTCCGGTTTAGCCGAATCAAGTTAAAAAAAAACTTGAATCTTGAAATTACCGAAGTAAAATTCATTATAGGGGACTAGAAAGTGAAAAAACAAAATTCAGGAGTATTTGTGAAATAAAAACAAAAAATCAGATTATAAAATGGTGTGAATGAGATAAGGTAACTAACGACCTAATTTTTAGTTTAACAAACAAACAAATGTCTGAATTAACCAAATAACAAACAAATCTATATTAAGAAACAAAATTAAGATAAGCTAAATCATCAAGTCATTCTTCTTAGCT
>WJSH01001406.1:131844-158627 GCA_009757365.2 Lepidium campestre | reverse complement strand
AAAAGAAAAAAAAAAAAAAAAAAAAAAGCAGTAAGAGACTATTAAATGTTGCAGGCAGAGGCAGTGTCCCCTCTCTTCTGCGAGATTCCCTCAAATTTATTACAAAGCATCTTCGATGTTCTTTAATTCTTCTTGAAAATCTTTTCTTTGTAATTATTATTATTTTGTTTTTTGTTATGATGAATACTCCTCAAGAAGGAAAGACAGAGGAGGAGACAAAGGAGTATAGGTTCACATTGCATAGCCAGTTTAGTTTTGAACGATGGAGATATGAAAATATGAAGAGAGAGAAGAAGAGAGACGAAAGAGAAGAAAGAAGAGGATTAAAGAGAGTGAGCCAGCTTTTGTGCTTTGGTAGTAGATGAGGTTTAAATGCTCCATACCTTCCATTTCCTTCTCTCTTACCATAATTTAATTCTTCTCCTTTATAATTCCCCCACAGACATTCTTACCTTCTCCTCCTCACACTTCACCTCACACTCTCTTTCTTTCTTTCTTTCATCTGCACTTATGAATGAGAGAGTCCCTTTGATATTGGCCTGGTTCACTCAGATCTTCTCTCGACCATCTCAAGCATTCTCTTGATTATCTGATTGAGCCGCGCCAATATCTCAGTGCTCTCTCGTCTCTATATACATTGGAGTCTTGTTTACCCACATCTATGCTTATTTGCTTATCTCTGTGTTGAAATATGCAGACCGCATATGTTGTTGTTGTTTTGTTTTTTGGTATGACATGTGTTGTTTTACCTACCTTGACGATGTTAACTCTTTGATTTTGCTTATAACTTCCAGATTAATAAAACTCAGACAAAGAGGTATCTCTCCATGGAAGCCTTTCCCTTTCTTCCTTTCCAAGGTACCCACCAAACCCTCCAATCAATCAATCAATCAATCAGCTTTCTCTCCAAGTAAAAATCTCTTGTACTGTTTCCAGATGGGATTTGCTTCAAACAATCATATATATCGATCCTTTTAGACTTATTCATCCAAATTTTTGAGACAGAACATGTAAGCTGAACTGATCTCTTGTTATATTAGTTGCAGGATGTTAAGAGAGTTAATAATAACTAGTATACATATACAAAATAACCAGTAAATCAATTAGAAAGGACAATGATGTAAATGTCACAATCACAAGAAGGTTTTAAAAAAACAAAAAACAGGGCAAAATTAAGGAAAAAGAATCATCAATGAGAGAGAAGCTGACGAGCACGAACCCTAACCTGCAAGCGAGCAAGAGCATGCATACAATGTAAAGCTATTCGAGCTTGTCTTCTCACAAGAACTCCTCTCGCCACAGCCTGCAACTTCACCAGACTCTTCAATGCCCTAAACGCTCTCCTTCCCTGCAGTAAATTATGGTCAACTTTCACTTTTGAAATTTACATACAATGAAGAAAATGTATGTGTGTGTGTATGTGTTATTGATTTACCAGGTGACCTCTAAAACAAGATTGAATTTTAACCGCAGCAATGTGTTCTTGAGTGGTTACTGCTGCTGTGGAGCGAAGGATTGTGATTCTGCTGTGAGATCGTCGGAGAAAATTCCTCTGCACAACGCCAAACAATCTCTTGGAATTGGCCATAAATAAGGGTTTGATCAAAAGCCTCTCTTCGATATATAATCTCTCTGTTTTATGGATTTGTAAAAAGTGGATGTCAAAGGAAACGTAAAATGTGAACAAAAATGAGGACGTTGGCTTTAAGGGATGGATATGAATGATAGTGCTCTCCTCATCCTAACGAACGAACGTGCTCGCATGCTTCTCTGTCTTTTTACTTGATTTTATTTATTTTCTTTTCTTTTATAGTTTTGAGACACAAGAGTCTTTGTCTCTTCCGTCTTCTTACATTTAGGTTATCACATTATAGTGTTGCCAAACAAATAAACAAGCTTATTGAGAGCAGTTGTTATAAGCTTAATCAAAATTGGATGAGGTGTGGATTTGTATGTACATTACTTAAAGATAAAAATGTAATGAATAGTATAAATAAATATATGATTTAGACAAAGAAGAAAACATTAAATATCATTTTGTTTGCAAAGAACCAGTGGCTTGTCGCTGATGTATCTTGGCACCAGGTGAGGAGTTTGAATCTTACATGCTCTAGTTAGAGTATTTAGGTTATAGATCAAGTCTTGTCGATCCAATTGTTGAAAAAATAAAATCATTTTCTTTACTTTTGAATATTTCTGACATATGTAGAGACTACTCTCATATGATAAATTACTAAATGTTATCCCATTTTGAGTAATTTCTTATTTACACTTCTCCTATCTAAAAACCCTTATAGCCCACGATTTTCTATCATTGTACCGTGAAACCCAATTAAGTTTGGGCCTAGTTTTGTAATGAAGGCCCAACTAAAGTCTTGTCTTCCCAACTTCTGTAGAGGTAAGAGGTAAGTAAATTGATCTTCATTGCCTTAATTGCAACCAAAAACATAAAAACAGTAATTACAGGAGATGGCCAATTAATCGACCGTACTCTCTCCACAAGCTCCGTACCTATCTTCAAGATTGCAATTTGGAGATCTTCTTTTTGGATTCGTGTGCGATTCACCACTCTCTCTCTCTCGTCTTCTCTGCCATCTTAATGTTTGCTTGAGAGCGAGAGTCAACCATGGGCGTCTGCTGCCCTTTCCTCCAACCCTGGGATCGAGCTCAGAACCGATTTCTCCTCAACATTCCTTGTCTCTCCGATCCTGGTACAAATTCTTTTCCTTTAACCCTAATTTTGACTCGTTAGCTAGGATTGATTTTATTACCTTCTGATTCACTAACTAATAGCTTTTTCGTCACCTACCAGTTCGAAGATCTTCTCTGCTTTTGAAATTGGCACTAGTAGCTCTACACCTTATCTTCCTCGGCTTTCTCTTGCTTTTCGATGCAGAATTTATCGAGAAAACTAAACGAGATCCATGGTACTTCCTCATCTCTCTCTCTCTGGCTAATTCAATCACTGCACCCCTCTATAAAGAGCTTAATGTCTAAGTTATTCCACTTAACAGGTACATGGCCTCTTATATCTTGTTGTTTTCTGCCACTCTTCTGCAGTATTTTATAACTTCTGGCTCTTCACCTGGGTATATATCTAACGATCCATGTCTCAGTGTGTTTCATTATTTGATTTTGAAACTGAAACATAATACTGAACTTCTTGACCTTCTTTCTTCCTTTCTTGTCTTTTAGGTATGTTGTTGACGCAATGAGGGATGTTAATGCAGTTTACAGAAACCCATCCACCACCTCAATGTAAGAATTGTCATTTTGTTCTTGTAGTTGCAAACTCTATGAGATTTGATGGAACAAGTGTCATAGACACTAGGATAGACGTAGTAGATAGGGTAGGGAGAACAAAGTAAGGGTCTTTTGACCATTTGGTTAGGAAATATCTACAACCTTTATCCAAGATATTTAGGGTTCTTTGTTGTAATCATGACTCAAAGATAAGAAATTCAGTTACTTGATTCTCATCAAAGTGATGGTAGTGAATTCTACCTAACTGTGTCTCACTGTTGCTGTGTTTATACATTTATTATGTCGTTATTTAAGCGAAGACAACATGCTTCCAGAAAAAGTGAGAGCTTTCTTATTAATGTGGAAGGAGAATCAGCCTCAGTTGCCAGAAGAACTCCAACTTCCTGGGGGAAATTGGTTCTGGACTTGTACCCTCCAGGAACATCCATAAGGTACATGTGAACTGTATTGTAAATTCTGAAGAAATAGCTTATAACTGGTAATGTTTAGCGCGTAATAAGTGTGCTGAATTGTTTCTTTTTTATCTGCAGAAATTTGACATGCGGCTATTGTCATTTGGAGCAGGTAACATTAGATTCTTATATGATTTAATTGTCCACTGTAGTTTTTCGTTCAGCTTGTTAATTTACCTGTTAGCTCAAGTTTTCCCTCCCTGAATCTTTCTCTTGAAACACATGATGCTTTGCAGCCTCCACGAACCAAACATTGTCATGATTGCGATCGATGTGTTCTTCAGTTTGATCATCATTGTGTTTGGCTGGGAACATGTATAGGCCAGAAAAACCATTGTAAATTCTGGTAAGCCTGAACTCGTGCTGTTACATTGCCCATCAGTAGAGATAACAAAGCTGGATTACATAAACGTGTTCCCATGATATCAGGTGGTACATCTGTGAAGAGACAACTCTATGCATATGGACACTCATCATGTACATTGACTACATGAGTAACGTAACTAAGCCTTGGTGTGAGCTTTTTCCACCCTCGTGTTTTGGCCACTTTGTCAGCTCCAACTCGTTAAAACATGAATATTAAATGGCGTTGTAAACAGGTGGAAGAATGCAATTATCATACTGTTGGTTGTCATATTGGTGATCTCCTTAATTTTTGTGCTGCTGCTTCTGATTTTTCACAGGTTGGTTCCCACATTTCGTGCTATTTTCCGCAATCTTATACCTTTTTTCTTCCTTTTTTTGGTCCAAAAGCTTCTGCTTTAATTTAATATCCGATTTCCTGCAGCTACCTAATTCTGACGAATCAAAGCACTTATGAACTTGTAAGAAGAAGACGTATCCCTTACATGAGGTATTTAACTCATTTTTTCTGTCAGCTAGTAATAAATCAGGTTATTTAACGAAAATATAAAGAGAAACATTGGTTCTTTTAAGTTCCTTTTAAGGAGGGGATCGTTTTGTTTGTGTGGTACTAAAGCGCTTGAGTTTGCAGGAGTATTCCGGAACGAGTGCATCCTTTCAGCAGAGGAATTCGAAGGAATCTATACAACGTCTGTTGCGGAAACTATAATCTAGACTCACTGCCCACTGCTTATGAACTCGAGGAAAAATCAAGACCCTACACTTGCTTAGATATGTTGAAATGTCGGTGCTGCTGAGTTTCTTTTTCTTTTTATATAATATAAATAGTTTTTATACAGTTACCTCCATTGTTTGAGTTTCAAAAATCTCTGAAGGTAAACATGTTTACTCTAAAATATTGATGAAGTTGTATACACAAACATGGAATCCAGAGAATTTTCTTATATATGCAAAGAGAGTATGTTCAAAAGAGAAACTCTAGCTTGGATCATGCGCCTGTACAAGCCTTCCAGCGACTCCTCCAGATCTTCAACTGCAATATCGAAGCTATCCAAGTTTGTGATCACAGACTTGATTTGCTCTTTCTTGATCTCTTGTGCCAAGCTTATTCTCCGTAGTTCTTCGTCCATCATCTGGAACTCGTTTCTCTGTTGACTAGTCGTTACATTCTTGTTCACAAGTTTAGTGACCAATGTCCATTTAGAAGGCCTGGGCTTTGGTACATCTGTGGATAAGGACAACATAACTGTCCTAAAGGAATGGCATGTTTGGGAACAGACTTGTTGGAGTAGTTCTACCAAAGGGTGAGAGGACTCGGAGGAAGAAGAAAGGTCGGTTTGTTTAAGCAACAAGAGAAGCTTAGCGAGATCCTTATGAATAGCTTTCCTAGAGCGCATAAAGGCTCTGACGTGGCTGCGGATGGTGGAATGATCTCCACCGTGTCTCCTCCGCCTGAAAGCAGAACGAAGGTCGCAGAGACAATCCTTGATACGGCAAGTGATATCTCTTAGCTTGGAGCACAAGTCAAGGTGTACAAGGGAGAGATCAAGAAGGTGTGTAAAGAAGGAGTGATGAGGGAGTAGTAGTGAAGAAGGTGAGTCATTGAAGAGATGAGAAACAGAGTCATAGAGCCGTGAGAGAAGCACAAGACTGTTATTATTATTTGCAGGAAGCTTGTTAAGGAGTTCTTGAATTTGGTTGAGGCCATTTGGATGTAGCCGAGCTGGTAAACTACAAGATCGGACATGGTATGAAGAAGCCATTGATGAGGTTTTGAGAGAGAGAGCTTTAGCTAAAAAGAAGTTGAACAAGAATATATATAGAGGGAGCTATAAAGAGAGAGAAAGAGACTTAGAAAGGTCAAATGAAATAGGATTTAGAGTTGTGAATGTAAAAAGCCACGTGAAGAGGATAGTGTTTCTTTGTTCCATCAAAGCCAACTTAATTGTTTTGATATCGACAGATACAATTAGAGAGTTCGGTCTATATGTACCAAATTTGCTAATTCTATGTATTTGTGTTCTTATCCAATTTAGCAAAAGCATAATTGAGGTACCCACTTAGATCTTTAAGTTAGGTTAAAAGAATCAAAACCAAGATATCTTGTCAAGCTTAGACCAAAAAAAAAGATATCTTGTCAAGCACCTCAACATTGGGATTCAATAAATAAACACAACATTGTTTTTTTTTCTAATTACTTAATTAGTGAGCATATATTCTCTAATGATCAAAGCAAGATTTACATATAGCATCATAATCTAAACACCATATCAAAAAAAACTTTAAATTGAAAATGACAGATCTGTATGAAGCTTGGTGGTTGGATAATAATGAAAATGGGACCTTGTGCACGAGTGTCTTGTTGTAAAACTTCTATATGAAACAATTGATACTAATTAATGTAATGAAATCAATTGCACCGATTTTCCTTTTCTGACTAAATTGAATTCATGAACTTGACCTGTCTTTATCAAAGAACAGCCTGCAAGTGTTCATCTATAGTCTCTGATTAGATTAGATATGATTCCAAATATCTCTACTCTCTAAAATATCTATCCTAACTATTAGGCTTTTCATAATATATAGTATCTTCACGTGTCTTTGTTATGTGACTTTTTTACTTTTTTGATTTTCTTGCAACTTATTTGGTAAACAAGAAGATATTTCATTTGAGATATTTGTTTGATCTCATGCATGTATTATGAAGAAAGTTAAACACCAACTTGGTTTCTACGTTCACTTTACTTACATAACCAAATTCTCTGCAAACTCTCCAACTAGTGTTCTTTCTTAAAAAATATACTAAACCAATTATAACTAAGTTATAGATTTCGAGTGTTGTTTCTTCCTTTCTTAATTTTTTTTCCCAATTTATAGTATAAAGTCCACTCCCTAAAATTCAAACTGTCAAAATCATTAGTTGGATTAGACTATAAAAAATGCTTTATAAAAAATGCTTTTGCTTTTGCTTTGACATAGGCAAAAAGCTTGTATTTATTATATGTTTGTTCAGTCATTTGAGTAAGATTGATAAGGGTATAATATGGAAAGTTGGAAACCGAGAAGCCTAAGTTTAGGTATTAAGCGAGTTAACGAGGATAGACAAGAAAAAGGTTGAGCCATGTGAAGTCACGTTAGTCTTGAATGGACCCTCCCTCCCTCGGTTACCTAAAAATATTGCAAAAACATAACATAACACTTTGGTTTCTTCATTATTATTATTTGGTTTGGTTTTTGTCATTTTCTGTAATAATTGTGCCAACCCCATTTGCCATAATAAGTTAGCCAATGCTCTCGTCACCTCACCTCACTTCCTCTCTATTGCCTCCTCCATTACTTTCTCCCTCCTCCTGTCCCTTCTTCCTTTCCCTCACTTCACTATAAAATATCAAATACAAATTACAATATAATATCATGATATTTTTTTTTTCACTAGAATTATATTGATGGAAGCTTCTATTCCAAACATTACATGGATAAGTAATAAAAAGTTTGGCGAAAAACAGAGATATCCCCGGAAGCTGACACTTAGAATAGAGAAACTTATAAAAACCAAAGCACAAATAGAAGGATATAAAAACTAAAGACCAAAAACTTGAATAAAAACTATCTTGAGTCCGATGATCTAAGTCACCACAAAGCTGAACGAAGCTAATGAAAGTGACGAAACCTCTTATAGTGATTGAGTGCACCTCCCAAGTGAAGAAATAGACTACTAAACCGGAAAAAAGAATCCAAGAGCCAGACATGCGCGAAGCCACGGAAAGAAGCCTGACTGGAGGCGAGACCGAGACAAACAATATGACAGGAAATGACAGAAGAACATGATCCAAAGCCTCTGGAGATGGCAAAAATGGAAAGAAAATCCGAGTGATTTGACGCCTCGTTAGAGCCTAGAAGAAAAATCAGACCTCGACCAGGTCTTGAGCGTGCCGACAAGGAGCGAGACCACCTCTATACGGAAACCAAACTCGACAAAGTCCAGTGGATGATCGAAATCGGAGAGGAACCACAACAAACTCAAGATCAACAAAAACCAAGAATCTAATCTAAAGAAATCATAACCAAATCTAAATCTGAAGCAAACCAAATATTAAACCAAACTAAGCCTAAACTATTTGGATCTATTTAGATCTAGTCAAGAACCAAACTAAGGCTAACCAAAACCAAAAGACTCATAATCTACTGACTAGGTTTGAGAAGTAGATGTTTTTGGCCGGAAAAGGGAGAAGATATAACCGATCTATAGCAATGGCGAGACCATTCCGATGACTCCATCGCCAGTGTCGACTCGGTCCCACCAAAAGGAAAAAAACCGGGACAAGATTCAGATGAGAGAAGCTTTGCAAACCTACCCAACCGGAATACTCACCCACACAGCGGAGCTCAGCTTCGAGAAGGCTTGTACGTCGCTGTTGAGATGACAAAATCGCCAGAAAAGGTACAACACAAAAGAAACAAACCGGAGAAATCTTCATCTCCGAACCGTAGCCAACCACCACACTTCACAGGACGGTGGCGGAACTAAAGGAAGGGTGACTAGCGTCGACGCTAGCTGAGCCGTCAACCACCAGTCACTAAAATTGCAGAAACGATATGAGGCGATTAGGTCAAGAAATAAATCATTCTGGAGAGAGAAAAAGATTTTCAGAGTATCTAATATCATGATATTATTATTATCATTATATTGAATTATAATGTTCTGAAAAACCTTTTGCTATTCTTCATGCACCCATGTTTTCTCTAATTTGGTAAAATACAAAAGAATAAAAGAAGAAACCAATGTTTTTTTATAAGAATGTAAATACTTCATTTAACTTAAATGTAAAGAGATACACATGGTAAAATTTACAGATTGGTTCTATGACAAAAAAACAAAAGAAAAGGGAAGCAAAATTCATCCGTCCATTAATATCGACAAAAGCGTAACATTTTTAAAATTAAAGAAGTGATACAACAAATAAAAATTACAAAAAGACATTTTAAAGAAGAAACTATCAGTTAACAAATGCGGAAAATCAAAGCAAAGAAACCATAACGAATGGAAAACTTCACTGATAGTCCAAGAAACCAATATTTCTTATTAATAAGGAAAGTACCTTCATTTTGGAATATTCGAGTTCGATTCCAATAAATTCATTTTTCTTAACTATATAGAGAAATAAACTTATATATAATGTACTAAGATACGATGAAATTTTAAATTATATTTTCCCTATATATATATATATATATATATATAGATAGTTTTGTATTGAAATGGGTTTATTGTTTACATATTCTTAGTTTTTTTCATTATTGTTTACAATTTATACATGCATCTAAGAGAAAAACAATAATAAATAATACAAACCAGGCTGGAAAATTTGATTTAATAAAACTTGTTAAATACCAATAATAATCAAAAGAAATAATTTAGATTAATGATTGTGAAATATGATTACTTTAAGTACAATATAAAATTGGATAGGGTCGGCCTCTTAGCAACCTTGAACAGTTGTCTGTGTCGATGTGTAGGGACAATAGGAATCAAAGATCCACTCCCCTCTCTCCTTTTTCTATTCATTAATTAATTATAGATTTAACTAAATCACTACAACCTTCCGAGTTTATAGATCTTGATAATGATGACTCCTTTATCATTGCTGCTGTCAATATCATATAATAATAGTGTGCACGAGGGATGAGATTTCTACCAATGGTAGGCTGAAACGTCAAGATGTCAGAGTACGGACACAAATCTTGCAGAACTCTCCATTATTGTATCTTCCTTAACTTTACTTCTTTTTGAGATAACTTTCTTGAGTATTACTATTTAACAAGTGTTTTCCATCTATGTTGCTATAATTTGGATTTGGGAAGTAATAGTTGGTTAAGTTGCATAATCTCGTACGATAGAATTTGAAGTTTGGGTTATGTTCGAGTTATAAATCTGATAAGATCGATTTAATTGTTGATAGAAATGTGGATTTATAATTGCAATGAAACCATGATGTATTGTAAGAATCTGTATATATTACTGTATATGTTTTTTTGTGTACAATTAGGGACTAACTAACTAATTAACTAAGAGTGTGTTGTAAGAATGTTAAGCAAACAAACTCTATATTGGACAAGAGACTTGAAAAGACAATCAAGTGCAGACTCAAGTCTTTCTGTTCTCTCTTCTAATATCTCCAACATCATCTTCACTTCTTTGGAGTTATCACCATCTGAACGTAGAACCACATCCACATTATGTAACTCGCTCATTATCGAGGACGACGATCGACCACCACCGATCAGCTTTGAGACAAACCTGAGAGCACAGGTATTTGTCTTCATCACTGTTGTTGTGGAAAGAAACATGAAAAGAGAGCGGAAGATGGAGACGGCAAGCTCGGTGGTTTCGGAGACATCTAACTTCTTGAGACCAAGAATGAGCTTGTTCGTCTCTTTCTTGATCTTCTTCCTGAAGGAAAAGTACTCTTTGATCTGAACCTCCATGGATTTGTCTTTTCTCCTAAGTGCAGACTGAAGATTAAGGAGATGCTCTCTAAGGGTGAGGACTAGGTTTCTCGCTGCGTCACAAGAGTCTAGTAACGTGGTTGACACGTCAAGAGAACGTTCGGCTTGAGCGGTGGGAAGAGAATGATTGAGTTGATGAAGGGAATTGTAAACCTCAGCAAGGTTAAGCAATGAGATTTGAAGAGATAGTGAATCAGATGAGTTTTTGCAGATCTGAAGTTGAGAGACTGCAGCTTCAAACTTAGTAGAAGGAGGATGGATTCTTGATGGAAGACTTATAGATCTAAGAGGCATATGTGAATTACTTTGAGGAAATGCCATGTTTCTTGATTCTTCTGAAGAAAAAGAAAGAAGAGAAGTTGAGTATATATATGAAGTGAAGGCATGTGCTTAAACATGGGATATTTTTTATTTGTTAAATATGTAACAGTGATTGTTTAGCCAAGCCACGATGCACATGGAGGTTAAAGGAAGCTTTGAATGCTCTGTAGTGAACGTGAAACCGATTTCAGAGGACCATTGAGAGAAGAGACCTATAACTTGTTGTTGTCTTTGTGATTCCCATTTGTATAGCCGTAGAGAATGGGCTTGTTGTCAGAGGTAACAGACATGGAAACATTTGTAGCAGACCAACTTCAGATTACAACTCTTTCTTGTTTCATCCAATTGTCAAATTTTAACCGATTAATTATTCACCTTTGGTTCCCAAGATGGTCGTGAAGAGGAAGAAAATGTCGCAACACTAAACAAAGTTATTTTATTCTTAATCAAGATTTTATACAACTGTACTTATCTTTAATAATGTTGAATAGAAGAATTTAGGTGGACGGTTCAATGTTTTGTGCCCGAATTAAAGACGTTTTTATTTTATTATAAGGTTTTGATTTGAGTGCTTCAAGGCTGTCATTGGATTCATGATCAATTTGGAAAGATTTAAGAGTGATGAAAGGGACAAGATTAGGAATTAAGATAATGGTCTGTCTCCATTACAAGAGATCATTGTAGATCGTATGTATAGGATATAACTCAAAATTAGGGGACGTTGTAATGTACGGGAAATCTTAAAAGTAGTACGTTTCAGACAAAAGATCTTCATGGAATTTTTGATACATTGAACCTCATCTAAAGTGTTAAACCACACATCCTTCTCTTTTCTAAACCAGGTCTAATTATTTAGGCCCAAATCTTAGACAAAATATTGGGCCAGTTGATAATATAGTCAAAGCCCACGAAATTTTGACTAATATGCTTCTGTTTAAGAGGTTTTTAGTAAATGAGCTACTGAATATTTCTGATAACTTAATATGCTTTTATGATATGGGCAGTTTGTTTTTATGTTTGTGATTGACAAAACTCGATGTATACTAAACCTTATATAATTGCAGTAAAAACGATAATAGAAGTGTATGTTGGATAAGCTTTAACATTCAAATCGTTAGTTTAACTTTAGTTTATTGGATGTTACCAATCTGTTTTAACATTCATATCGAATATTACAGATGCTAATGGAATTTCCGATAACTTGGACTAATATGCTTTTATGATTTGGGGCAGTTTGTTTATGGTTGTGATAGACAAAACTCGATGTATACTAAATCTTATACTTTACATGAAATCGAATTGTAGTAAGAATGACTACAGAAGTATTAACCACTTGTCCTAAATGAGAATAACCGATGGGTAGATAATTTTTTAGCAAAACAAAAACAAACAATTTTGGTATACTGATTTTTAAAAAGATAATACACAAGTGAACCTTTAATGTTGATTAAAATATAGGAGGCATGTTCAATGTTTTGTCCCCTGATTCAAATAATCAAAACTGTTTTTATTATAAGGTTTATATAATATTCGATTGAGAGCTTCCTGCAATTTCCATTGTATTTTTATCATCAACTGGATGCATTGTTCATATATAGAGACAAGATTACAAATCAAGATAATGGACTGTCTCCGTTAAAAAATTGCTATGACTATATGATAAAATTGTTTATTTAGATAAAAACAAACAAATCATGTACGGGGAATCTTAATAGTTGTACGTTTCAGACAATAGATCTTCATGGAAGTTTTGATACATTGAACCTACTCGCAACGTCAATCTATCACATTCTATGGAAAAACTGAGCCCAAATATATAGGCCCATAAATTACTCGAACGAGGCCTAAATACATAGGCCCATATAATATTGGGAAGAATATAGTTAAAGCCCAATAGATTAGACTATCGAACGGTGTGGTACATAAGGTACTAACGGAACAAGAAGTCAACGATTTTACAAGTCAACGGTTGATCTGCGATTTCATTCATTGTCGTTAATCGTTAATTTCAACTTACGTGTTCGTTTAAAATCACTCTCTTTAACATCTGGCGTCTTCACCATTTTTTTCCCAAATCCAATCTTTATCCAATGTCTGTATTCTTGTCCTATCGTTTTCTACTCTTCTCCATTATCATCCCCTTCTTCATCTCCATCGTTCTTTACCAACTCGACACCTTCGACCCAGCTCATTATCCCAATGAGTCACTCGTCTACTCCACTGCTTCTATACCGCCGCTTATCAACGACCGACTTCTTACCGGTGCTGAAGCTATCGGCGTCGGTCTTCTAAATAGTCCGGAAGATATCGCCTACCGTAAGGATTCTGGTCTCATCTATGCTGGTTGTGTCGATGGATGGGTGAAACGAGTGAAGGTCGCTGAGTCGATTCATGACTCGGTCGTTGAGGATTGGGTCAATACCGGAGGTAGGCCACTTGGAATCGCTTTCGGAATCCATGGAGAAGTCATTGTCGCAGATGCGTACAAGGTTGGTTTGTGATTTTTTTGAAATCGGAATTTGAAAAATCTCAATCTGAGTTTTTATTTATATGTGTGTTTGTTAGGGACTGTTGAATATAAGCGATGATGGGAAGAAGACGGAATTGTTGACGGAGGAAGCGGAAGGCGTGAAATTTAAACTGACGGATGCAGTTACTGTTGCAGATAACGGCGTTTTGTATTTCACAGACGCTTCTTACAAATACCATCTTCATCATTTCAGTTTTGACATCTTAGAAGGGAAACCACACGGACGACTCTTGAGCTTTGACCCTACCACACGTGTCACACGTGTCCTCCTTAAAGACCTCTACTTTGCTAATGGTGTCTCCATGTCTCCTGATCAAACTCATCTCGTCTTTTGCGAAACCGCCATGTATAAATCCCTCTTCTGTTTCTCTATTCATTGATTGAATGAATCTTCTTGATCTCAAGCTGTTTTCTTGATGATGTTTTCAGAAGAAGATGCAGAAAGTATTACATCATTGAGGATCGTGTGGAGGAATTCATTCATGGTTTACCAGGTTATCCAGATAACATCCGGTACGATGGAGATGGACATTACTGGATTGCAATGCCTTCGGTAACTTTACAAATTTGAACCCTTTGTTACTTTGCAATTAAGCTTTTGTATCATCTTTGTGGGCTCAATGCTGTTCCTCAATACAGGGAGTAACAACGTTGTGGAAGCTTTCGATGAAATACCCTTTATTGAGGAAACTCACAGCAATGATGGCTAATTATGTCATGGAACCTATGATTATGGAGGATGCAGGCGTTTTGCAGGTGGATTTGGATGGTAAACCTATCGCATACTACCATGATCCTACACTCTCTCACACATCCACTGGTATCAAGATTGGGAATTATCTCTATATTGGGAGCCTCTTGCATACGCACATTACCCGACTCAATCTCCTGAAATATCCTGCACAGAGGAAGCTTTGAGATTCCATGTTTTATAATTTATACAAAGAAGCAACTTTTTACATTTTAGGAGTTTCCTACTGCCACATAATGTAAACTTATCGTCCCTGAGCATGAATGATGATGTTAGGATCGTGTTTATCTCTCGGATATTAGTAGCATGAAACATTGATTCCAAAACACACATGATGTAAGTAAGATATGCGATACTTTACAAAGCATATTACAGTGAGGAATCATTGTTTTTTTAGCTCTATGTCTTTGTCTTTTTCTTTATTTTATCAACAAAAATCTATACTAATAAAAGGGAGGTTTTGAGGCCTCCTAAGCCATCCGCATCCTCCTTTCTAAAGACTCTAATATTTCGCCACCTCAGCCCTTTAATGTCTATATTTTCTATTCATTTCCTTACATTGGCCTGAGGCGATCTCTCTCCCTACCTGTCCATACCCTTCAGCTTCTCCACTTTCTTTACCCATTTGTAGATTAAAAACTCATGTAATAGAGATGGAAATCGAATGGTTGTATATGAATACATTCCAAATGGCTCTCTTAGAGATAGTCTCTCAGGTAAATAACAAATCTCTCTATTTTTATGACGAATTGTAATAGGTAATGAAACACACTAAATTTGCAGGGAAAAATGGGATTACACTTGCTGGATAAGAAGGCTTACAATAGCACTTGGTTGGCTCACTTAGACTAACAACATGTTTAAACACTTATTTGATTTCAAAGGTTACATGGATTGAGCAAGCGGAATATGATAAGGATCACATCCATGAACTATACCAGCTTTTGATTGGCTCCGGGCACGGGCTAGGCGCCAAGAGATGGTTCACAACGCTGCAGAGACACTGCGAAAGTCTCTTGACACTTTTATCTCTCGAATTGGCTCAAGTATCCACAGGTGACGCTCTCTTTTGAATATTGATTACAGCTAATTTATATGTCATTTTGGGTCTCCAAAGTCTTCGTACTGACCTTGAAAGTAATAATGTTTATGATATAGGACTGTCTGCAAGTGTTGCAATTGAATTTGTGAGGTTAGGGAAACGTATGATTCACTACTACAACTCAAGTATCACTGGTTGTTCGGTGCGCAAGTGGGATATAGTTCATGTAGAGAATAATCAGAGACAAAACATGAGATTCTTGAGCCGAAAGAACGTTAATCAGCCTGGTGAGCAGACTGGAATTGTGCTGAGTGCAACCACTTCTTTGCGGCTTCCGGTGAACCACCAAATACTCTTTGAGATCCTAAGCAACCGCCATTTCAGACACGTGTGGGATATCTTGACCTGTAATTCTACCGTGGAAAAATAATCCACATTGAAAAAGCAAAACACCAGGGAAATATCGTCTCTCTTCTTCAAATCCAAGTGAGTTTCAAACCAGAATCAGACTGGTTTTGTTTTATTTTCTTGTCGTTTCGGCTATGTTTTCATTCAAATTTTTGTAACTTTTGCAAACGGGAGAATGGTATACTACCTACCACAAGTGGCACATATCAAAGATGAGAAAGAACAATGTCAAACAATCTTGCCAGTCAGTGTCTTTTCGGTTCCGTACCTTTCTTGTTGTGTTATCAGCTGTCAAGAGACAAAGCATGTTGGATGAGATTGAACGTGAATTTGAAGGTACATTTCATATATTACTATTACTCTTACTCTTAATTCCTTCGGTTCCCACATTACATCTTGCATTATTTCCTCTGTTTTATGAAACTACTTCATATTTTTTTGGTTAAGCAAACTACTTTGCAGCTGCAGCAAGTGCACTTAAGCACATGAAGGTTTGCTAAGAAAGAACGAGTGTGTGTGTCTTAAGGCAAGCAAAAAGAGTTAGAAGTTCTGCATGCATTATGATATAATTGGTGTCATTTCTTGGATTTGATTCTGAAAGACCACCTATTCAGGAAGAGAGTATTCCAATTGCCTTAACCGGTAGAGACATTTTTGCCAGGGCAAATAAGGAGACTGGGAAGACAGCTCCTTTTGAATTCCTATCTTGGAAAAATTGACCAAGATAAAAACGTATTGATGTCATTTAGTAGCTATTGATATGCCATGTAAGCATTTGAAGATTCAATTAATATTTTCACTCGGGAACCAGTGCTATTGTATCAGCCTGTCCATTTACTGTTAGGAACTCCAAGGTCAATTCTGGATCTTGCCAAGAAATCTATAAGTATATAGATTTTGATGGATCCTTGCAAGGCTTAATCATAGTAGAGACGTATTTATATTTAATAATGACGTATTTGACTATTTAAAGATCAAAGAAAATGTTGTTATAACAAAGAGTTTCAAACAGGTTTTCGGATAAACTAAAGAAAAGACTAAACAATAAATACCAAACGAATCGAAGAGCATCTTTATTAGAAGTCTAACTCATGTCAGCACTTTCAAAACAATAGTTGGCATATATGAAATTTTTTTAATGATTCAAATCAATTTTCGTTTCTTACTGCAATTTGGTTTGATTAATTTCTTTCCTGAATATTGATTTTAAATTATAGAAAATAGATCTTATTTTGGATTTAGTTATAATTATGTTTGATGATTTGGATTTGGCCATTTGGGATTTACTTTAGGTTTTTTGGATTCTAAAAAATAAGTGCTCAAATTATATTTATGTTCGGTTTAGACAAATAAACTGAAACCAAAAAACAAATTATTTATCTAAGTTAATTTGAATTGTGTACTTTGAATATATTTAAGTATATATATCTCTATACCTTTAATTTGATACATTTATATCTCTAATATAAATATTAGTTAATTTGATACATTTAACTTATTTTGGTTAGGGTTCACATACTTCAGTTTTAGCTCGATTTTTGAGATCGCATAATAAGTTTAATCTAACAATTTTTCCATTCAGATAATTTTATACTTTAGTTCGATTTCAAAAATTTTGGCTCGATTTAATTATACATGATCAAATACTTATTTTTGATTAAAATATTATTTAAAATATACACGTAACGAACTAAAACATAATAACAAATTTAGAAATAAAATTTTAATTCTCACAAAATTTAATAAAAACAAAACAAAAAATGATTACATAAACAAATAAAAAAATTACTATACAAAAATTCAGACGTAGCCCGGAGTAACCCTTAGTTATCCATAATAGGAAGGTGTAGAATTGGACGCTACCTCTTATAAATAGTAGATATTAGTGAACTTAACATATTCGTGGAGAGATTGAGTTAAAGACTAATATGATGAATTTGTTTTTAAGATGTCAAGAGTCATATTTCGTCAAATTTGTTCAGAGATTATTGGAAAGAAGAAGGAGAGGTGATCTTGGCTAAGTAAAAACGAAAATGACAAAGAAGAAAGATGATTGATTGGATCGACTATCGAGTATATCAAATTAAAGGAATATCAACACTGTGGAAAAATAAAATAAAAAAGTAAAAAACATATAGAGATGGTACGAAGAAGGAATCGAACCGAAGACCTTTGAGAAGCTAGTTGGCTTCGAAAGGTATAATATGTGGTGGTCTCCCACTAATTCGATTCAGAGGTCAAGACTTGATCCAACGGTTAACGCTTAATCATTTGCACGTTCTACGCAATGCCATAATTCAATTCCTTTTAACAATTTGACGACGTTTCCCGGCGAAGCTTCAGATCTCCATTTTCCCAGCTCAGGTGATCTTTCTATCATCTTCCTTTTGCTGTTGGGACCTCTTCGCTCGCCTACGATTTGTAAATTGTTTATGTCTTTTGTTGATTTTAGTATGGAGGCAGCCGATTTTAAGAACAAATTGCATTCCCGTTTACGTTTATGGGAATTTCCTGATCAATATATCATCGAGCCAGTTGATGGTTCAGGCGCTTCATGTTTGGAAATTAGTCGTGTTGATGCTTCGATGAAGCTCATCGGTTGGTTTTTCTGTTTCCAATATTTTGTTTTCCTTTTACTGGAAAATAGTTACTATCTAATCATCTTTCCTTGCGTCTACTCTGCTCAGATCAAGTCCCAGAATGCAATTCTGTGCGTGTCCCTAAAATCATTTCCATATGTGGTGTGGTTGGGATGTTGAAACTCCTTGCAGGTTACAAACAATTATCTTTTGGAACATACTGTCTTTTTCGATCTGAAACCTATCCAAGACATTTTTAATTGATTGTAATTCTTCCACTTCAGGATCATACTTGGTAGTTGTAACCGAGAGTGAACGTGTTGGGTCGTTTCTGGGCCATCCTATATTCAAAATTTCATCGCTCAAGGTTCTTCCTTGTGATCATTCACTTAAAAACTCCCCTGAAGAACAGGTAAACCCCGTGTCACTTTTCTGTTGAATGTATTAGGACTAGTGATGGATCTCAAAATCTCAAAATCTCAAAGCATTGTATCACTTCTGGTAGAAAAAGATGGAGACTGAGTTCTCCAAGCTGCTAAGTGTCGCTGAAAGGACAACTGGTCTCTATTTCTCATATGAAGTCAACGTAACACTGAGGTAAAACGGTTTATCTCCTTCCTTATGATGCATTCTGTTGACACATTGATGTTGTTAATTATGTCTGTCTTAAGGCATGCACAAAACAATTTTATCTAAATTATTTGACTTGTTACTCTGAAAACTTTCAGTACTTTAATTTCCTTTTAGTTTGATCTTTCCTTTTGTGATTGCAGCTCACAACGCTTGCATGATTTGGGTGACGAATCTAAGTCACTTCCTCTGTGGAGACAGGTGACCATTAGCAACTACTTTTGTGAAATTCATCATTTTTCTTTGGAAGCATTAATTGGTCTTTCCTAGTTGCATGTGTGTGGCAGATTTAATATATAATTTCTGCTGGTGCTACGTTATTTTTTTTTCTGACAGGCTGAACCGAGGTTTCTTTGGAACAATTACATGTTGGAAGTTCTAATCGATAATAAGGTGAGTGCATCTCCGGAGGTTCTTTAAAATTTATCACATCCACTTTTTTTCTACTTGCAGAATATCTTACCTTCTTTTTCCTTGTGTTATAAATTTGCAGCTTGATCAGTTTTTGCTTCCAGTAATACAAGGGAATATCCTTTTGTTATCAATTGTTTTATTTCCTTCCCTTCTCGTCTCTTATCTTCATTTCTACGTATTATAAAATGAATCTTTCCTTAACCCTTAAGCACGCTTTAATAGTTTTGAAACAGCCATTGGAAGAGAAATTGCCGACATTACTCTGATTGCAAGGAGATGCACTAGGAGAAACGGTACATCTCTATGTGCTATGTTTATCTGTTATACTTCGAGTTCAAGTTATTCAATAGGTTTTATTGTATTAATATCTAGCGTGAATGTGTAAGTAGGGCACTAGGACTACAATCATTTGTTTGACTACTACCAAACAACTAAAGCAAGAATTTCTAAATATTGACAGAACGACATGTTTTTAGAATAGGAAAGCATAATGGTTGGCACGTAAACATCTGTTTGACATATTTCTTTTGCATAGACGGGAGATATATACGTCCTTGCCTGCAGGAAATTTAGATGATAAGTATTGTGTTGTGATTGCGTCTTACCCCTTACCTTGGATCAATTACAAGGTACGCGTATGTGGCGAAGAGGAGCTGATGCTGATGGCTACGTTGCTAATTTTGTGGAGACTGAGCAAATTGTACAGATGAATGGATATTCATCATCATTTGTCCAGGTGATTTTTACAGGCGTGCATATTGTGGATTCCCATTTGCTGCAAATCTTTAGTCTTCTTATAGTTTCATAATTAATCTTTCTGTTGTTGCATATACATTTTTTCTAGACTGAGTATCCACTGATTAAATTATAATTATTAATGATATTTTACCTTCTACATACGCAGGTCAGAGGATCCATGCCTTTTATGTGGGAGCAAATTGTAGATTTGACATACAAGCCCAAGTTCGAGATTGTTCAATCAGAAGAAGCTGTGTGTACTAATTTAATCCACCATTTGTTCTTTCAGTACTTACCTCTTTTAAGTAACTCGCATTGGGTGCTTCTTTTGCAGGCACGGACAGCTGAGCGTCACTTTTTGGACCTAAGGAAAAAATATGGATCAGTTTTGGCAGTTGATCTTGTTAATAAGGTACATATTCTTGCAAATTGACAGTATTTGTGGAGTTATGTGACTTAAGATGTGGTACACGCCATGTTTGTGAGTTCACTTAGGTCTTTAATTTAAATGCATTGCATAGACTACTTCAACTTTTTTATGCTTCAATTGCTTCTTCTCTAATCAGCATGGCGGTGAAGGGCGCTTAAGCGAGAAGTTTGCTAGCGTTATGCAGCACATCACTGGGGATGATATAAGGTAGTTAACATGTTCGTCTAATGTGCTTCTTAAACAGTATTCTTAATATCTCCAACTTATTAAAGATGGTGCCTTATCCTGTAGATACCTGCACTTCGATTTCCATCAAATCTGTGGGCATATTCATTTTGAGCGCTTATCAATTCTGTACGAGCAGATTGAGGGTTTTCTCGAGAAAAATGGGTATGGATCTAACACTTTTGAAATATGAAAAAGTTTTAAAAAACAAAGGCATGCCATAATGCATTCTCTGAAATAAACAGGTACTTTCTGTTGAATGAAAAGGGTGAGAAAATGAAGGAGCAGCTTGGTGTTGTCCGAACAAACTGCATAGATTGCTTAGATCGTACCAATGTCACGCAGGTTAGTCATACTAATATGACGATGTTGCTCTAAGCTCATTCATGCCGCATACTTACTGCCAAGTGCAGAGCATGATAGGTCGAAAGATGCTAGAACTTCAACTCAAAAGGATAGGTGTTTTTGGCGCTGAAGAAACCATAAGCTCCCATCTGAATTTTGATGAACGCTATAAAATATGTCAGTCTCTGAACTTTTGTAGGACATCTGATATTGCAGTGCTTAGATCTAAGATTTCCAACTTGACTTGTGCTTGTGTGCTTTCTCTTGTCAGTATGGGCTAATCATGGTGATGACATCAGCATTCAATATTCTGGTACTCCTGCACTTAAAGGAGATTTTGTCAGGTATTTTAGCTATTTGTTAAATCTAGGCTCTGAATAAGTCCTGGCTAAAAGGCAATATGCCTTCAAATGTGTCTAACGAGCTCACTTCTAGGTATGGCCATCGGACTGTCCATGGTGTCGTTAAAGATGGCTGGAGCTCCCTTGTACGCTATTACCTGAATAACTTTGCCGATGGAACTAAGCAGGTCGGTGACTTTTTAATTTTCAGTAACTATACCTAAAACTGTGTGCGAATACTTCTGGTATCACTTACCCCTGAAACTAGAATGTGTCCGGGACTCTTAGTTAATTTTGGCTGTGTGCAACAGGATGCGATTGATCTCTTGCAAGGGCACTATATAGTTGCTGTGAGCCGAGACATAGCTCCGGTGCCTCAAAAGGGAGGACTCGAGGCTGTAGCGGTAAGAATCATCAATTAAGATTAACACAATATCCCACTGTCTTAGCATATAAAGAATTCTAGTCTTATAATGAAGTAATTTCGTTTATCAGAACTTCCCAGTGGCACTGTTCGTGGTTCTGATCAGTTTCTGGTTTGCAACAATGTCTATGAAACAAGGTACGCCTTATCTTTCTTATACTGAATGGTTAGATTTTCTTTGAAATTTAAATCTAAAAAGTGTGTAATTTGCTGCTAAGCAGCTGGGAGTGATTATAAGCATAAGCACTTGTTCTTCTCATTGTTGTGGACGGGGATTTGTGTGGGCGTGGGGGCACTGGTGAGGGCAAATGGACGGATCTTCTGCAACCGGCCTCGTCTGCACAAGCCCAGAGGCTGATCCGTTTTCTCCACTCTGTGGTCATTAACTACGACTTGAAGCTCACGTTAGGGCCAAAAGTTATTATTCCTTTGTTATTTTTTTTTTTTGGATTTTTTTGAACCAAAGTTGGACCTTGTGACGCCATCTAGAGGCAATAGTCTCAGGTGGGGGATTTTTTTTTATGATTTAACACTCCCACAGCCATCAATGGCTATACAATTACACGATTAGTTTTCTAACTTGTCCCCAATAATTTCCGAAAGTCTGGACTTCACCAACAGAATTAAGAGTATGAGTGGGAAAATATGTGTACCCAAAATTGGGAACAACTAAACATATGTATTGAGCTAGACACATTATTGTAACTATCATCATGATGGGGCTGATTCTTAGTCAAAGAGTGGTTATAGCACGAGGATTTGACTTTAGTTCCCCGCCAAAGTGTGCTTACTCTGTTGTTTGTCCGTTCCTTAAGGTACTTGTCTTTGAAGACAATCTATCATTCTATCTCCTCTGTTTCTTAAACGATTCTGAATTTGATGAGTGGTTCTCATTGCATAATTCATCATGACGCGTGATAGAGCAAAGGAAGACTCAAGATGTGACGATTCTAGATTGTTTTTGCACATCTACTCAATGTTGGATCTTGTCTGCTATTTTTCCTAAGCTGTTTTGGTGCTGCATTGTTGCTTGATCATAATTTGATTTTTTTAAAGGTTAAATGCTAGAGGGATGAACGCGGGAAACAACGCTAACGATCAAAACAAACAAAAGACAATAACCATATCTGAATAATTTATAGTCTGGATTTGCTTTATCTTATAAATTTTCAGATTATTAATCATTAAGATATGGTAATAAGCTCTACAGTACAAAAAAATGGGTTAAATCCTTACAAAAAGAATAATGAAAATCAAAACTTGGAAAAGCAGAGAAACAGAACATAACCTGTAATCTCTTGACTTTCCTGTCCAAATGAGGAAACAAACAAAAGAATATATCAACTCTCTCACCTTTTTTTTTCCAACTTGCTCAGTTTCTTCACAACTCGTTCAAAACACCTTTGAGGAGATCCAATCCCTCAGCAGAGATGCTCCTTCTCTTATGCGACTTAGGGATCTCAATCCGAGGAGGTGGTTCCTGTGAAAAACAGACAACCACTACGGTAAGATTATCACAACTGTTGCGTTGGAGGGCTTCTTTGACCAGAGCTTGAGAGCATCTCTCAGGATCATTATGCTGCATCAGCTCCCTCCTCACCATTGTCACTGCACACTGGCTGCTCATCACGTCCCAAAGTCCATCACAGCCCATTATAAGAAACTCATCCTCCTCAGTCAGCACAACCTCCTCAAGCTCAGGCTCACAGCTGAGCGGACAGAGTGAATCTTTAGTTCCCTTAATGTGCCAGTCTCCTAAAGCTCGAGCCACGGAAAGCTGCCCGTTAAGGTAGCCATCGTAGATAACACCCCCAAGCTTCTCAATACGTAGCCGCTCGGAAGTGCAGTTTGGTTTGTGGTCCTTTGATAATTCAATGGCTCTGCCACGTTTACCAAGGACAGCTCTGGAGTCACCAGCGTTTGCAATGAGCATGGTCTTTTCCAAGATGAGAGCAGTGAGTGCAGTGGTGCCTGAGGATCTGTCAAGAGAAGAAGCATCAGCTAAAGCATGATCCGTCTTCACAAAAGCACTCCTTGTCGCCTTCTTCGTGCTGGTTGGAAAGTGTTTGTCTTCCATTACAAGCTTCATAATGTTCTTCTTTGTGAATAATGCAGCATCAACACCTCCATGTCCATCAAACACCTTTCATAAACAAAACACATTTGCGACAATTAGTTTCAAACAGACATTTTGAACTTTGACGATTCAGATCTCATTTACCCCATAGAAAGCTCCAGTGTATGATCCAATATGCTCTGTGAGATCATCGACGCAGATGAATTCGTCTTCCATTGATCTTTTTGGTCCTTTATCAGACCAACTTCCAGATCTGAACACAGGCTGAAATATGGATTGTACTCCTTCCGGAGATTTTGCACCAAACCTCTCGTCTCCTTCCTGCACACCAATCATTTCACAGTGTAAGTTTCCAAACATGGAATTGAGATTACGATCGAAAAGATTCAAGTCTGATCTAAGCAACATGTTCTTCGTGATCGCACAATTACAATCGCGAGCATTTGAAGAGAATCAAAAAGAAAAAACAAAAAAGCAAGAAGAGATGAACCAACGGAATCAGTCAACCAAGCAGTGCTATTGCAATGGCGCATGGCAGAGACATTCCTTGGAGGCTTGCCAGAGGTGCTGAGGTTCGCGTTTTTGTCATCTACAATCTCCAAAGTGTTTATCATCGGAGAAACTTCTGTCACCGGTGCCATTTCTAGATTCCGATCAAAAGCTTTCTTTTTCTCAGAATCATCTCTTTAAATATAAATAACAGAATTCTTCTTTCTTCATCTCCTTATTTTACTCACCATTTAGCTCTTTGGCCTCCACGTGTCCCATGGCAATTTTTTTTCTTTCTAATTTGAATTATTAAAATTAAATCCTTTATTTGTCTCCCATTCCTTCCGTCTTGTGCCTGGATTTTAACCGGAAGCTTAGCATCGTCGACATCGGAACACGGTGGAGTTTTCATCAGTAACCCTAATAGTACACCTTCATCTCGATCTCTCTTTACATTGCTTCTCCGATTTTTTTTGTTTTTTTTGTTTTTTTTTTTTGTTTTGATTCTTTCTAATGAACAAAGGAAAATAAGTTTCTTTTTCGTGCATCTGGGTATCTATCCTACTACAATTAGCCATTAAAATTGCAAAAGCTCGCCTTTTTAGGGTTAGGATGCAAAAGGACTTGAGAGGTTTTTGTTTGCGCAAAAGCTGAGATATTTAAGTATCTAAAATCTTGTGGTCTTTTTGGTAATGAAGGAGCTTTTGGCTTTGATTTGGAAGTAATCATATGAGATAGAGAGTGTCTTGGAGAAAGATGAAGTGATGGTTCCACTGAAAGAGAAGGATTTGAGTGAGTGAGACTTAAATCTCTGATCACCGATCTCCACTTTGCACATTATGAATAGGCATTCAGTTACTTGCTTCACCATTCCCTTACGCTTAATGAGAAATCTAGAGGTCAAAAGCATATCTCTTCCATCAACATTCCAATTCATCTTCAGTTCTGACTATGATTTGCTGTGTATTGTGGGTCATTTCATCAATTTCAAAACTTTGACTTTTCTCTCTTTTTTACATTCTGAAACATGAAGTTGCTGAAATTGACAAGTAGAACTGGTCTCTGCTTTACTCATCATATGCGATGCAGTTCCTTTACAAGAAGTCATCACAAATGTCTATGCGAGACCCCAAGTTGTGAACATCGGCTCGATTTTCACATTCGGTTCTCGCATCAGTAGGTAGAGTGGTCAAAGTTGCTATGGATGCTGCTGTTAAAGATGTAATTGCTAGCCTCAACGTTCGTACCATCACTCTACTCAGGATCATCATGCATGACATAAAGTTCAAAGGATTCATGAGCATCAAGGAACGTACGTGAGACTGCTCTGTGATTGATGAGTGATTGTTATGTGTTTGTCTATCGAAGTTATATTATTTCTTTTTATGTTCTGCACATGGATTGTTAATACAGTCTCTTCTCTACTAGTCTTCTTTGCCTTTGATTCATCCGTTTTATGCTCCCTAATACTACAACATGTAAGTATCCTCATGTCCCTATTCTGGTATTCAGTTTACTGACTTGGAATAATCTCTATTAATATAACAATACCTTTCTTCCTTCTTCCTCCTTATTTTACTCACGAATTAGCTTTATGGCTGCCAAATGTCTTCGCTTTCCAACTTTTTGTAATTAAATATTAAAATTATTATTTTATTCGTTTCCCATACTGTCCGTCTCCTTCTCTTAATATAGAGCAGTGTACACAAAAAAAGATGAGGGTTGTGTCTGGGTTTTACTCTAAAGCAAACCCATTACTTAGCGTCGACATCTGTGGAATTTTGATCAGCCTTTGAATTAATGTCCTGAATGCTAATGGTACACTTTCATCTCTGTCTCTCTTTCCATTGCTTCTCCAATTTGTTTTGGTTCTTTCTAATTAACAGTGGATAAGAAAATCTTGATGCCGTGAAAGATGAAGTGAAGGTTCCACGGAAGCTGTTGAAGTTGATAAGATGAAGAGGTTTCTGCTGATGCTTGTCATTTGCTATGCATTTCCCTTACAAGGACTCACCACAAATGTCTCTGCGAGACGCCAAGTTGTGAACATCGGCTCAGTTTTCACATACAGTTCTCACATCGGTAGAGTCGTCAAAGTAGCTATGAATGCTGCTGTTGAAGACGTAAATGCTAGCCCTAGCGTTCTTAACACCACTCGACTCAGAATCATCATGCATGACACAAAATTCAATGGATTCATGAGCATCATGGAACGTAAGTGAGACTGCTCTTAGATTGTTAAATGATTAGTATGCGTTTGTCTGTCAAAGTTCAATTATTTTCTTTTCATATTTCGCTCATGGATAATTAAAACGGTCTTCTCCTCTGGTCTTCTTTACCTTTGATTCATCTGTTTTCTTCTAGCTGATTCATTTTTTTTGTTTTGGATCATTTTTTCTAATACTCAATATGTGTATATCCTCATGTCCATTTTCTGGTATTTGGTATACTGG
>WJSH01001406.1:83062-126944 GCA_009757365.2 Lepidium campestre | reverse complement strand
GTTCATGGAATCTGAGACAGTGGCCATAATTGGCCCTCAGAGATCAACAAGCGCCCGTGCGGTTTCTCACATCGCAACAGAACTGAAAATTCCTATACTATCCTTCACTGCCACAGACCCTACTATGTCTCCTCTGCAATTCCCATTTTTCATCAGAACTTCGCAAAATGATCTCTTCCAGATGGCTGCCATAGCAGACATTGTTCAATTTTATGGTTGGAGAGAGGTGATAGCAATATATGGGGATGATGACTATGGCCGAAATGGGGTGGCTGCCTTGGGAGACAGTTTAGCGGAGAAGCGCTGTAGAATCTCATATAAAGCAGCTTTGCCCCCTGAACCTACCCGAGCGAACATCACTGACTTGCTGATTAAGGTAGCTTTGAGTGAGTCAAGGATCATTGTCATTCACGCTTCTTTCATCTGGGGCCTTGAGGTGTTCCGGGTGGCTCAGACTCTTGGTATGATGACCACAGGTTACGTATGGATTGCTACTAACTGGCTTTCTACAATCATAGACACAGACTCTCCCCTGCCATTGGACACGATAAATAACATTCAAGGGGTCATTGCACTGCGCCTGCACACTCCCAACTCTATAATGAAGACGAACTTCGTTAAAAGGTGGCATAACTTAACTCATGTTGGACTGAGCACTTATGGACTATATGCTTATGACACTGTCTGGCTACTTGCTCACGCCATTGATGATTTCTTCCACAAAGGTGGAAACGTTTCCTTTTCGAAGAATCCGATTATATCTGAGCTTGGGGGTGGAAACTTGCACCTTGATGCTCTGAATGTCTTTGATGGAGGAAAGATATTTCTTGAGAGCATCTTAAAGGTTGATAGAATCGGCTTAACTGGTAGGATGAAGTTTACTAGAGACAGGAACCTTGTAAATCCAGCATTTGATGTGCTTAATGTCATTGGCACTGGTTACAGGACAATTGGTTACTGGTATAATCATCTAGGCTTGTCTGTTATACCTGCTGAGGAGTTACAGAACACATCTTTTTCGGGACAGAAGCTTCATAGTGTTTTTTGGCCAGGACAAACAACCAAAGTTCCTCGTGGATGGGTGTTCTCAAACAATGGAAGGCATTTGAGGATTGGAGTTCCAAATCGTTACATGTTCGAAGAGGTTGTCTCAGTGAAAAGAAACGGGATGATCACTGGTTTCTGCGTTGATGTCTTCATTGCTGCTCTCACCCTATTACCTTACGCAGTCCCGTTTGAGTTTGTAGCTTTTGGGAATGGTCATGACAATCCAAGTAACTCTGAGCTAGTGCGGTTGATAACAGCTGGGGTGAGTATGTAAGCACTATTTTAGAACCTGTTTTTGATGATGGCTTTCTTGATGGGTGTATAATTTACATTCTTTGTGGCTCGAACATCTGATACACAGGTGTACGATGCCGGTGTTGGTGATATCACCATTATAACAGAGAGAACAAAAATGGCAGATTTTACTCAGCCGTATGTGGAGTCAGGGCTAGTGGTGGTGGCTCCTGTTCGGAAGCTGGGTTCCAGTGCTATGGCGTTCTTAAGGCCGTTTACTCCCCAGATGTGGCTTATTTCAGCTGCCTCTTTCATCATAGTCGGTGCTGTCATTTGGTGTCTAGAGCACAAACACAATGACGAGTTTCGAGGGCCTCCCCGTAGACAAGTCATCACTACTTTCTGGTGAAAACAGAATAAGCTTCAGCTGGATGGACTCAGTTCCTAACACTACTTTTATGGTCTTTTTTTCTGAAAGATTTCATTGTTTTGCAGGTTCAGCTTTTCAACTCTTTTCTTTTCGCATAGTAAGTGTAATCCTTCACATCCCCTCTTCGTTCTTAGCTTCCTTCCATTTTAAATCGAGCAATAAGGTGTCCAATGTTCTCTGCTGATTTCTACAGGAGAGACTATGACCAGCAACCTTGGAAGAATAGTGCTGATAATATGGTTATTTGTAGTTCTCCTAATCAACTCAAGTTATACCGCAAGCCTCACGTCAATCCTCACAGTTCATCAGCTCTCTTCTCCAATCAAAGGCATAGAAACTTTGCAAACAAACAATGATCCTATTGGGTACCCACAAGGCTCCTTTGTCAGAGACTATTTGGTTCACGAACTCAGTATCCATGAGTCAAGACTGGTCCCTCTTCGATCTCCAGAAGAATATGATAAGGCTTTGAGAGATGGTCCAGGAAGAGGTGGTGTTGCTGCTGTTGTTGATGAACGTGCTTACATAGAGCTTTTCCTCTCAAACAGATGTGAGTTCGGCATAGTTGGTCAAGAGTTCACAAAAAACGGATGGGGATTTGTGAGTATTGTTCTAAGTGTATTGTTGTCACTGATACTAAACAACTCTCAGCTAGTTTGATGACAAACAATAGTGTGCAGAATGATTAGAATTTGATAACATGATAGTGATTACTGATTATGATATTTTTTCTTCAATTTTCCAGGCATTTCCTCGTAACTCGCCTTTGGCAGTGGACGTCTCCGCAGCGATTTTGCAGCTATCAGAAAATGGAGATATGCAGAGAATACGAGACAAATGGTTGCTGAGGAAAGCATGCTCTCTGCAAGGCGCAGAGATAGAAGAGGACAGGCTGGAGCTTAAGAGCTTCTGGGGATTGTTTGTGGTGTGTGGAGGGGCATGCGTTCTTGCTCTTGTAGTTTATATAGTGTTAATGATACGTCAGTTCGGACGACAATGTCCTGTAGAAGCTGAGGGGTCGATCAGGAGCAGAAGCTCACCATCTGCTCGTATCCACTCTTTTCTCTCCTTTGTGAAAGAGAAGGAAGAAGACGCCAAGGCTCGGTCTTCGAGGGAAAGGCAGCTTGAAGATATCTCAGTCAATGGTTCAAGTCGCCGCAACTAAGGTGTTTTCAGCAATTTAAATGCACCAGATGGCTCTAGCATGTATTAATCCCTCTTTGTTGCTACACTTAGAGATCAAACTATTTGTATTTAATCTGATGGTGATTTTAACTAAAGTGTCTACATAAAAGAAAAACTTGTAAATGTCTGCTTATCATCTCATGGTTACAAAAGTGAGGAGCTCCCAATTTGCAGCTACAGCACCACGAACCAGGAAAGCTTATACAGCCCAAGGGAGCTTTATAGAATCTCAAACTAGTGGTATGAAGTGGTTATTGTTCAAATCAGCAGAAACTTTGAAGTAAGAAACAGAAAAAAGAAAGTTATCCATCAGAGAGAAACGAAGCTCCAGCATCTTGCTGTTTTGCACCGACGGAGAAGAATTCAGAGATAACTTCAAGGGGCATTCCTTTTGTTTCTGGTACCTTGAGGTACACGAAAAACCATGCGACAGTGCAGACACATGCATAAATGCCAAAGACTCCGGCCAGGCCAAGGGATTTGAGCAAGACAGGGAGAGTGTAAGTGACAATTATGTCACAAATCCAGAAAGTGAGGGCGCAGATGGTGATGCAGAGACCGCGGACAGAGGTAGGGAAGATCTCTGAGCATAGGATGTTTGGGATTGCCCCAAATCCCATCACAAAACAGCTTAGGTACACAATGACACTGGCTGTCGATATCAATGCGTTTATGCTGCCTCCAAGCTTCACCAAGCTTCCTATCACTAGTGTTACCAGTGACAGTATTAGAACAGGGATTGTGGAAAGCATCAGAGACCTGCAATCACGCTTTTGGTATTGTTACTTTCTTTTTCCTTTTTCAGACTATAGCTTATAAAAAAGAAGAAGGAAAAGCAGAGGGAACTCGCCTTCTCCCAGCTACATCTATTAACCTCATGGAAACAAGAATGCAGGGAAGCATCACGAGTGTTGTTAAAGCGCTTATGAGGAGTGATGATGACTCTGGACCTATTCCAAGGTTTGTAAAAAGACTTGACACACCTGTTTCCTCCAGTATTTGTGGTGTATAATACATCACTCCATTTATTCCTGCAAACTGCAAACATGTTTCCTCTCCTTTATTTGTTATGTGTTCTTCATTTTCTTTTTTTCTAAGAACATTTTAGAGACAAAATTGATTAAAAGAGAAAAAACAAAACTTCACCTGTTGCAGTATCTGAAGCCCAACTCCAACCATCAAAGCTCTCTTCACCCCTGGCTCCTTTAGCTCCCTCCAGCCTGGACCATCCTTTACCTCCTGTGGCAACGTTGCAGTCTCGAATTTACCTCCAGGCAACATTGAAGCTTGGCTCACAAGTGCAGCAGCCTGAACGTATCCACTTCCCTGATCTGGATTTTCAGCTTCAGCGTGGTGGAAGGAGAGAAACGACCCACGACGCGAAGTAGGATTGTTGTTGGCAGATTCCTCGTGAATATACATTCGCTGTAATCCTCCATTGATTCTCTTACCATCTGCACCAACCTTGTCGTTATACTTCCACGCCAATTGCCATCCACCGCCTATGCTTGTAGCTGTTGCTGTCTCACCCGCGTTTGCCATAAACAAGCTGCTCTGTCGCCTCCCAATTGTCCGCTGGTTGCATTCATCCGGATCAGTGGTCTCCGGAGAAAGCAGAGGACTGTTCAAGTTTTCATCATTGTCAGAGCTGTCTTCGTTGTTTCTCTCTGGATCCCATTGAGCCTCGTGCCTTATTCCCATTATACTCCCCATATTGGGGAAGAGCATGCTGCGCGATGACGCGTTCATGTTTTCCGAAGGCAAGTTCTCATGAATGCTACCAAAGAGAGTGACAAGCGGATCAACCATGGATCCGCCACGCTGTAACATACTGCCATGCCGGGATGCCAATGCCAGAGAACTGTGTCCTTTCACTGGCTTAGCCATCCATGACTGCCCATCCTCTGGACCATATAGTTTTATCTGATCTTTCCTCGGCAGTCCATGTCCGTCCTCGCTTTCCTCCTTGTCCGGTCCAATCACATATTCTTCTATCGATGTGTCTTTTCCTACTCCAAGCCCTTCCACCAGTAGAGCAAGCTCGCCTATTTCACAGCCCTGAGTTAGTCTCTCAACGTTCAACGTCGATAATAAAGAGGTCTTAGTGTTCATCAAGACAAACCTGAGACATCTTCTCTGTCACGGAGTCTCTGCAGAACCTGTCTTGCTTCATCCATCCGGCCTTTGCTGACAAGCCACCTTGGGGATTCAGGCAAGAAGAAAACGGCAAGTACGAAGTAGAGAACGGATGGAATTGACAAAACCCCGAGCATGAGCCTCCAGCTGGGTGATTCTTCAAGCGACATTCCAAACACGAGACAATACGACAAAAACATCCCACCGGATCCACAGAACTGCGGAAAAGTGTTGAGTAATCCTCTGATTTCAGAAGGTGCGGTCTCAGAGATGTAGACAGGGACAAGAGTAACAGCTAGACCGATCCCAAACCCATCAAGAAGCCTTGCGAAAAGGAGAACGTAGACATTGGGAGACCAAAACATAACCACGCTACTCAGAATATAGAGAATAGAAGAGAGTACAAGCATCGAACGCCTTCCTACTCTGTCAGAGACGGGACCAGAGAAAGTTGTGATCAAAGTGGCTCCAATGAGCGACATTGCTACGATCAGCCCTTCTATCTTTGGTTCTTTCTCCAAATGAAATTCCTTTTTTATGTAAATTACAGCTCCTGCCACCAAAATAGAATCATCATCAACAATCATTGTGCGCTTTCGAATAGTTCTATGTAAAGGAGAACAAAGATAGAGAAAGCAATAAGAGAAAGACACACCTGCAATGGTGGCATTGTCCCAGCCCTGCAACCCATTCCCTATCGCAGCGGCTAAAGCAACTAGCACAACACTCCTCATGTCTTAGTTTTCAAATAATGATTTTACTTCTTACAATCAAAAATAATCAAATCTATAGGATCAACATCATACGTTTCTTCCTTTCGAACAGAATACTTTAATATTGTTCAATAATCATTTATATCTTTACAAACAAAAGAGGGAGAGGGATATAACGAGAGTTTTTGTTGATCTGCTGGTCATTACCATTAGTTTATGAGAATCTAACAAAAGAAAAGATGTTTTGTGTTTTGTCTCTTTACAAATAGAGAAAGACAAGTCTTAAAGTGATTAATCAGAAGCATGCAGAATTTGAGAAGTGGTAATAACGAAAGGAGAGAAAAAGAGAGTTGGTCAAGAAGAGAGATCAAAGGAGAATGTGACATCTTTATTTTGACCGCTTCTTCTGTGTTTTCTGTAAATTAAAAATCTCACAACCTTTATACTTTAACAGCTTAACAGTCAATTAACGAACTAATGGCTAATTACAGTTACAGCCCCTGAGCTCTTGAGTCCATTACCAACTAGCAAACAATGGGCCGAGTAAAGCGCAAGGCCCATTTAACAAAATGAATCATTGCACGCGACGAGGACTGTCACTGTTTTTCAAATCGAACCGGATATTAAACCGGTCTTACTTATGTGGTTGGACTTTGGTTTGAACGGGTATTTACGGTTTGCAGTCGATGTAAATGAAATCATAAATAACCCAAACCAACTCAATCGTCTTCTTCCCGCAACTTCGCAATCTGCTTTCCCAACTCTCTCTTCGGAGGAAGGTCTTTGAAACCCTAGACGCATTGCAAGTAAGTCTTACTGCACCAATTCAAAGTGAGATCTCGATTTTATGGTCCATATTAATGGAGATCATTGAATTCTATGGTCTATCCAGACCTGTTTCGTTTTTGATTTTATTATGATAAACCTCAAGGTTTGTTAAATTTTGATCTGGGCACAGGCAAAGATGCAAAATCCTAGGATTCCACCGTTTTCTGAAGCAAAGAGAAAGAAGATTTCTACTCCGAAACAATCCTTGACACAATTACCACCAAGAATCGGAAAGAAGGGTTCAACGAGAAGCAAAGCGGAGCAGGTTTATGCAATTTCACATCAACCTGAGATGTCTCCTAATTCGGATTCATCTTTGGGCAACGAGTACAGAGAACTGAGGCACAAGTATTTGCTACTAGAGGAAGACAGCTTCGCATTGGAGAGAGAATTAAAGGAAGCAGAAGATCAAGTTAAAGCACTTGAAGATGAGAAACTTGAGCTCTTGGACAAACTCGTTGTAATGGAAGGTTTAGTTGATCCTTGATATTCTAAGCCTAGCTCTTGTCTTGGCCAATTCAATATGTTGTACAAACAAGCCTCCTTAAATAGTAAACTTGTTTCTACTTACTAAGAAGAAGAAAGCACTCAACTTTATAAGTTCTTGTGTGTGTGGAGATGCTAAAGTGATAGCTTTGAAACCAAAGACATAAATTTGCTACAATTCTATACTAGTCTCTGATGTTTCGATTCTGTTGTGGCGAACAATGCGTAAACTTTTTGTCATGGCATATGCTTAATCTCGAGATTTAGGCGAAACCAGATGCTAGTTTTAAATCCGAACAATGACTAAAAAAATCGTTTTTTTTGTTTGCACTACGTGTCCCTCAATCGCAGTAGGATGATAGATTACGTGTGGCTGAAAATCAATTCACCTCTTCGGAATCTGTTTTAGACCAAAGTCGAATGCTTTCTTATTCTTCGTAAGCATATATGGCCGCGTCTCTAACAACCCTTCCGACCACTTTTTGTCTGAGCCATGGTGATGAATGTTGCAACCGGTCACCCACCAAATCGCCATTTCCAAGCCATCATCTTGCCGTGAAGAGGAAGAGTTACTCGATCCAGTACGAACGTAGTAGAGTGAGGAGATGGGTCGTGACGGCGGCGACGAAGGGATCTAGGAAATCTAAAGAAAGTGAACCGTCTTGGGCAAACCCTGACTCGGATGAGCCACCTCCTTGGGCTAGAGATGAAGGTCGTTCTTCTACGTCTCAAGAGAGCTTTGAGGTTCCCTTCTATGTTTATCTGCTAGCCTCCGCTATAACTGCCATTGCTGCTGTATGCTTCTTCTCTCAATCCCTTCGTCATTTATTTTCCTATTTACATAAAAGATTTTATCTTTATGCATCTTTTGATCATTGTAGATTGGTTCTGTTTTCGAATATTCAAGCAAGAATCCAGTTTTCGGGGTCTTGGATTCAGACAGCATCTTTTACACTCCTGTGCTCGGATTCTTTGCTCTTACTGGAATCCCCACGTCTGTGAGTTCCTTGTCTCTCTCTTTTGTGCTTGTTAATTTGATCGTTGTGTGTCGCAGCTGAAATAGTGGGTTTTGGCGTCCAGGTGTTTCTATGGTTCAAATCAGTTGAAGCAGCTAACAAGGAAGCTAAGGAACAAGATAAAAGAGATGGCTTTCTTTAAAACTCTTCTGTGTGTTACTGCAACTCATACAGTGATTTTATGCCTTCACATACTTTGAATATAATTCTGCATTGTTCAAAAAAGCTCGCTTTTGTTGTTTATAACCAGCTAGATTCTTTTCTTCTAATTCTAACAATATATCATGTATCCAACAAGTAAAATGCTGCAGCTAAAGAGTGTAGTAATGTGGAAGTTGCCTACAATCAAACATTCCCAAGTAAATGGAGGCGTCTTGGCTTTTTTTATTTTGAAATTGGTCCTCTCTTTTACTTGTCCCTCTGTAAGATATGGAACAAGAAGCCAACCAAAGAGTTCACCATCTGTTCAATGAGTTGCTATAAAGATCCAACATGTTGTGGAAAGACATTGCTCGCTTTCATTGTTGATAGGAGACTGGACTCATGATTATTCAGTTGAATGATCTTTACTAGGCACTTGAAGAAATTAGGTGAATTGTGCTTGAGAAAAAAGGCTATTTCCTGGAATCACAAACGAAATCATGTGTTTGTTTGGTCTTTGTGAATTTGATGTTTCTAAATGTCCTTTTGGCCCAAAATGAATAAATGTGATGTGCTTTTGACCTCTAATAGATCATCAAAGCCTTAAACTTTGAAAACTCCGAGTGAAAAACACAAAAATAAGGATCAGATGTGGAAGAATGAATCGTGTCGGGCTCTTTTTAGATGGGTTGTTTTAATAAGATGGGTTGTTTGGGCTCTCTCTCAAGTGGGAGAGAAGATAGATAGATCTGAGGAGAATCTTCGATTCAGTGTCGTCATTATTCATCTGTGAAGCGGACAAACCAAAGAATCAGCCAGAGCTGGGCGATATGGGGGGTTCCAGAGACTTCAAAGCTGAGGAATCTTCAAACTCATTCCACTCCATCATTGCCATAGCCATTTGGCTTGGCGCCATTCATTTCAACGTCGCTCTTGTTCTATTTTCTCTCATTTTCCTTCCTCCTTCTCTATCTCTCCTGTAATATACCTTCTCTGTCTCTCTCTCGCTGTTTTGCTCTCTTTCTTTTTACAGGTCTCAGATTAAACTCTTCTAACTCTTCTGTTTCAGGGTCTTCAGCTTGCTCTTTCTCTTTATCTTCATCCCAATCGACCCACGTAACAAATACGGGCGTAAACTCGCTAAGTACTACTTCTTCTCTCTTCGTTTATCTGATGATTCCATCTCCAATCGTTTTTCCAAATTCATATTTTTTTGTTTGATGACCAGGTACATATGCAAACACGCGTGTAGTTATTTTCCCGTCTCTCTTCATGTCGAGGATTACGAAGCTTTTCAACCTGATCGTGCCTATGGTCTGTCTGTCTGTCTGTCTGTCTGTCTGTCACAATCTTCTTCTTTCTACAAAGTATCAAACTTTAAGATGGGTTTGTGATTTCGTTGACTTTCTAAAATCTGTGATTACAGTGTTTGGTTTCGAACCACATTCCGTGCTTCCGATTGGAGCTGTTGCGCTTGCTGATCTGACAGAATTTATGCCTCTTGTTAAGATCAAAGTTCTTGCAAGTACTGCTGTGAGTTCATGCTGCTTTGTTTCTCTGTGTTTATCCTAAACTTGTTTGTCCCTAAAACTCAATGGTTTTGCAAAATTGATGTTAGATTTTCTACACTCCGTTTCTAAGGCACATATGGACGTGGTTAGGGCTGACTCCTGCTTCGAGGAAGAATTTCGCTTCCCTTTTGGAATCTGGTTATAGTTGTGTTCTTGTACCTGGTGGTGTTCAGGAGACATTTTATATGAAACATGATGCTGAGGTAACTTTTATCCTAGCTCATGTAGTAGCATTCGTTTTTCTTTAATGAATCATGTTCTTATAAAAGATTAAGAATACTTATAAAGTTACAAGTTTTGATCACTTGAGATATAGATATTCGTATTCTCAAGAGTAGAGGGCATGTATATCTTGTTTCTTTTCTTTACTTAACTGTTTCTCACATGGCAGACCATATACCTTTCAACAAGAAGGGGATTTGTGCGAATAGCTATGGAACAGGGACGACCTCTGGTTCCAGTTTTCTGCTTTGGTCAGGTAAGGAAAAAGAGTTGCTCACAAAGTATCATGCTTTATGTACCTGAATCTCTCAAACTAATTAGTTGGCCAGTTGCATAATTCAGACATTGTACCGTTTCTGATATCCAGTTTTATCTTTCATGTACTTGTTTCTACCACAGTCACAGGTGTACAAATGGTGGAAGCCGGATTCGGATCTCTATCAAAAACTATCAAGAGCAATCAGGTTTAGCCCAATTTGCTTCTGGGGAGTTTTTGGGTAAGCTTAAACCTTCGTAAAGTTTAGTAACTTTAGGTACATTTTGCCTATAAAACACCTGAAAGAAGTTAACTATTCTCATTTCTTTTTGTAGATCACCATTACCGTATCAACACCCTATGCATGTTGTGGTTGGTAAACCAATAGAAGTTACAAAAACTCTGCAGCCAACTGATGAAGAGGTTACTTATCTTCTATATTGTTTCATAGCTTTTTCTTTCTTGATTCTGCTTCTAGATGTTACTGTGTGTATAGTTTGTTCTTGTAAAGGTATTCATTAACTTATTGTGTTTCTATGCATCTCAGATTGCTATGTTACATGGCCAGTTTGTAGAAGCACTCAAGGATCTGTTTGAGAGGCACAAGGCCCGAGCAGGCTATTCTGATCTTCAGCTGAACATTCTTTAAACAAAAAGAATAGAAATTGTTACTTATGTAATATCTTTTACTATTTACTACCTTGGAACTGGGTTTGGATATAATTTTACCTGTATGTCTTTAACATCGACTATCATATTAATGGAATACGTTTCTTGTATATATCTTGCAAATTACTTATTATCATGTATAAAAACTAAAAAGTAGTTGAAGCTCAAGAACACAACTTATGTAAGGAAATTGATTCTTCCACTCTAGAGAATTGATTCTTCCACTCCACATCTAGAATTAGTTGTATTGGGCTTTATTGGGCCCATTGCGTACACAAATAATATACATCACCACCGCATACACTAAACTAACAGTAATTAAACGAAAATAAAAACATAAAATTTAAATATAAAAAGACTATATAATCTGAATGCAATCTTATATAGAGAATAGTTAATTAATATTCAAATTCCGTATGATATAATCTTAGTTTAATTTTGAACTGAAAATGATAAAGCGTGTTTGAAAAAGAGAATTTGGCCGAATCAAATAGAATAATTAATAAAATAAATGTAACAGTTAAATAACTAATGTTTTTTTTCCCGTGTTCTGTGTTCTCATTAGTTTCTCGTGTCCTAAGCAGCTTTCTTATGGGAAAAAGATAACTCAAAATATTGATTAAAAAAATTTTAAAAATTTAAAAAAAAACTTTACTATATACAAAGTGAAAAAATAAAAATAAAAAGTGAAAGAAAAGGACATGAAAACTAAAACTACACGAAATGGAAAATGCCTCTTGAAGCTGACTCTCTTAACTACTTCATCACCCACCACTTTCTTATATTTTTTCACTTTTTCTTTGTCAACTCTTTTATTTTAATTATTTATTTTTAGATTTTCTGAAAACATTCTCTCTATCTCTCTCTGTTTTGTCTTTCTCTCTTATCTGAATTCTGTTTCTTTTCTCTGTTGTCGTGTGTTGTAAACCGCCGATGAGCGATCGGAGTCTGAAAAAGTCTCTTTCCGGAAAAAGCAACCGACCTGTCGACGAAAATAATTTGGATCTCTTTTCACTCAACCGAGGTACTTCTTTGAATGGTATTATCTTATCATCGATCTCTCCATTGACTTGTTACTACTCATGAAATATTTGATGATACACCAAATTTGATTCTTTGTTTGGGAAATGTTTGTATTGTTTCGATATCAATCTGATGTAGCATGTTGTATGTGTTATGCAGTTTTGGTTAAACCTGTAAGACATTCTTTCGAAAAACCTCAAGTTGCTAAGCCTGAAGCAGACGATGTAAAGAAACTTGGAAATGACCCGTAAGTTATTTCATTGAATCCCTCAATTCTTCTTTTAGCATAATGATGGGTTTGAACCTTGTGGTCGTACAAACTATTAAGCTACAAGCCATTGATCATCATAGTACATTTTAGAGGAAGAATAGTCCTGATATATATAGAGAATGTAAACAAGTTATAAACTTTGTTGCTTAGGTTACATACCATACCTGAAGTTCCATTGGGAGCTCTTTCTAGATTGGTTCTTGAAGCTAGAAACGTAACTTCGAAGGTTCAGCCCATTTCTACTGCAAGGGCTGGTTCAAAGGTATGTATGATGCAGCAAATATTTGGCTTTAACAATTCATGTTATCATATAATTAAAGAGGTTCATGTAGGAATTTTTAATCTCATTCACGCAGATCGATAGCGATCCATCTTCAAGACCAACGAGAAGTAGTTCAGCAATTCCATCCTCTAACATTCCTACTATCAGATCTGTTTCAGCCCCCAAGAAGACAACAACAACTTCAGCTTCAGCTTCGGTTCCTTCTCCAAAGAGAAGTGTCTCTCGATCTTTAACTCCCACATTGCGCAAAACAGCATCTCGTTCTTTAACTCCTTCAAGAAATAGTACAACTACTTCAACTACTCCTTCCTTAAAACAAGCTGGAGATGCTAAAAGATCAAGATCGTTGACTCCAAAGTCAAAGCCCCTAATTGCGGCAAATTCAAGTAGGACCCATGTGCGTTCTGTGTCTGTGTCATCACGTCCTGATCAATGCTCGTCAGTTTCAGCAACACCTAGAACACCGCCAAGACTAAAAGAAGCAGTCACTCTGGCGTTCGGTAGACCAGTGGCAAAACCAAGTTCTCCAAAACGAAACACGTCACCGGATGTTACTGGAACGAGGCCTAAAGGGCGTTCTGCTTCTCCTTCTCTGATTCCGACTATTTCAGGCGTCTCACATAAAACAACTGCTCCTAAGTCTGTAAAACCATCTCCAACTTTTGCGGATTCAACTAAGTCAGGAAAAAGGTTGTCAAAAGCTTCGGTTCAAATGGCTATCAATCACTTGGTAACGTTCTCTTGCACTTGCAAGCCAACAGCCGAATATTTTTGTCATTTTAATGAGGTTTTGCTTGACGATACTAGTGATCACTTCAATTGCAGGACGTGGCACGAAATGGTAAAGTTGGTCCACATGCGTTTTCAAGCACAATGTTGTACCCACACAGCATCAGATCTTCTGCTTCGGGTTTAAGAAAGCAGAGTGGTAGTGAAGGAAGCAGTAGCAGCAACCAGGAAGATGAAGAAGGAAGAAGCTTAACCAAAGAAGGAAACACAGAGAATATAATCGATAGTGCTCGTTACGACGCACTCTTGAATGTTAGAGATGTGAAGGATACAAACTGGTTACTTAACATTGATGATGATTTTGGTAATCATTCTCTCATCTTCGACAATGCTTTCGACTCTCCTCCTGACCTGTTTCCTCATCATTGACTCTTTTATTTAACTTTTTTCCAATTTGTTGTAGTTTTGTACAAGAGAGCTACTTGCAAAAATAATCCTCATTCACTCTTTTGTTTATATATACAATGAAAGAGAAAATCAACATTAATGGAAGTCCATTCTCTCTTTTGTTTTTAACTACATGTCTACTCTTTGAAATATATTGTTTAATAGTATAATTTCTTGTATTGACCAACATAATCAAACAGCTTTTGAGCTTTTTGTCGGAATTGGGATTGACTACGATAGAGAATTTGTGATAATGAAAGGCGAAGGTCTTGTGACTTTCAAGAAACCTTAGCCAAGGTCTTATGTCTAGGTCCGGTCTATTCATGACTTGGAATGGATAGTAACGATGTCACATATTACCACATATAGATAACAAACCAAATAGTACATTGACGTGATTCATGTTTAATGTTTTGTTGAAAGAAAAAAAAATACATTATTTTTTACACTCTCCATCGTGGTAGTATCAGATACACAATTCCAAAATTCTAAATATAAATAACATCAAGGTAAATAATAAATAGTTAAAAGGAAGAAATTAAGAAAGAAGAAAGAAACGAACCCGCCTGGTTTGGATGAAGCCGGTTTAGAAAGGTAGTAGTTTACCGTGTTTGAAGACTCTCTAACGTCCCTTAGGATTCATGATTTGAGAAAACACAGCACTTGGAGTGAGTCCATCTGAATCTTCGCTGGCCAAACTCCGACCACCGATGCTCATGTCTATTCCACTGCTCCTCGAGTCTGTCACATTCCCTTCATACACATCAGAACTCTTGTCGTTCTTCCCTTTACAGTTGCCATCATCGTACTTAATCTCATCCATGTCCATGTCACCGCATACTCCTTTCCCACTCTCCTCTGCGCTTTCCTGAAGCTGCAACGCAAATTCTAAGTTCCAAAGAACATCTCCCATCGACGGTCTCTCGATTCCCTGGTCTAGTACACACTTCATCGCAGTTTCAGCAAACTTTTTGAAGCATTCCGGGGTGATTTTGCCCTTGAGATAAGGATCGACTATCTGATCAAGCATGCCTTTTTTGTAGCAGTATGGTGCCCACTCAGCTAAGCTCACTTGTTCCTTTGCCAGTGTTGGGTTTAAGGCTGGTCGTGCACATAAGGCTTCGAATAGAACGACCCCAAAGGAGTAGACATCTGATTTTTCAGTTAGTTGCTGCCGTCTGAAATACTCTGGGTCAAGATAACCGAAACTGCCTTTCACGACGGTACTTACGTGTGTGTGGTCTAGTGTAGGACCAGTCTTTGAGAGCCCGAAATCAGAGACCTTGGCCACCCATTTCTCATCCAATAGAATGTTTGTTGTCTTGACATCTCTGTGGATGATCGTGTGTTTTGCACCAGTGTGTAGATAGTGTAATCCTCGAGCTGCCCCGATGCATATCTCAAGACGTTGCTTCCAAGGAAGAGGAGAATTCTGAGTTTTGTAGAGATGCTCTCGCATTGTCCCATGAGCCATGTAGTCATACACTAGGATCATTTCACAGTTCTCTTCACAGTATCCAATCAATGACACAAGGTGACGATGTCTAAGCTTTGATAGCATTTCAATCTCAGTCTGGAACTCGTGAACACCTTGCTCAGACATTGGGTTACCCCGCTTGATGGCTACCTTCGTAGTTCCACCATCAATCTCTCCTCTGTACACCTTGCCGAAACCTCCAACACCGAGAACCCGGGACTCGTCAAAGTTTTTAGTAGCTGCTTTGATCTCAGCAAACGAGAAGTGACGGCATAGATTTGACGGAAGGGAAGAGGCATAACTTCCTGTTGTGTTTGTCTTTGCCGAGCCAGCAGAATGCGAGTTTCCATACAGAGACAGTGGAAGCCACCCTGATGTTGCATCACTTGCAGGCTGGTATTCACCACGCTTACGTCTGCGGTAAGCCGCAAAAACGCAGAAACCAATGATAAGTGCCAGAACTGCTGCACCACTGGCTACACCTGCAACAACAGCCTTATGGCTCTGTGATTTACCAGTAGTGGGGCTTAGGACTCTGGAGGGATCTGCAGTTACCTTTGGACCAGGTATGGGATTGGGACCTGCCAGATTACCATCCGTGGTATTCATCTTGAATATTTCTACTCCATTAAGTATAGCATCATAATATTGAGGCTTGGTAATTGTGTTTGGATGAAGGGCAAGCCACAGATCTTGCTGTCCATTTCCATCTGGAGGATTCACCACGTAATCTCTATGATACGCAACACCATTTCCACTCGTCCAGCCAGCCACATCAGCTTCCGGCTCAGCTGTTTGATTGTTGAGGTAGATTGTGAACACCCGTTGGTTGATCTTAGTGATATTCGAAGAAACCTCACAGAAGTGAAGCCTGACGAGGTAAATGAATCCAGAGTCAATGTTGAAAACCCAAGTGAGATTATAGTTCACATTGATACTGGCTGTTGGACCCATCGACCTAGCGGTTGAATAGACATCAACAGGAGCAACATACGTAGGAGTGCCAGAAGGATACGTAATCGGCAATTTAGGATCTGCAGTCTCAGGGATTCCAAGTGCTGCACCAAATATATAAGGCTGATCATCATACCACGATCTGTATAAACCAGTATCAGCAGAAGGCGAGATATCATTCCCTCCGACATTGAGCCTGTAAACATTCTCGAGAGCAGTAGTGTTATCGATGGTTATAGCAGTAGAGGATCCCACTACCGTCAAACGCCCATCAGTGCTACTGTAAATATCAGGCATTGAAGTCACCTCAATCCCGTTCACAAAAGCATACACATTAGAAGGAGCTGACTCCGGTGTGAAAGTCATGTTCAATGTTCCACCTTCCACATTCACAATGAACTCCTTGATGATGAAAGCGTAAGTCAACGCCTCCGTAGTTTGAGCAGCACTGAAGTTTTTGAGGAGAGTGTAAGGTCCAAAGGAGACAGAGAAGAGAGAGTTTGTGGCATTGAGACCATCGTATGAGTTTGGGTAGAAGTAAAGACGCACAAACTTACGACCTGCTGCTACAGGGAAGGAATAAGTGAAAGGAGATCGGAAAACTCTAGCCGTCATGTAAGGAACTGTGGGAACAGAAGGATCTTGTGTCAAAGCCTCCGATGTCTTGGAGTCTCCTGATGATGACAAGAACTTGGATTTGACATCGGAAATCCATGTTCTGTTATCTGAATCGGCGGAATCAGAAGAACCACCACAATTCAACAAGATTTTTTCAGTTGGAGAGTAATCAGCAGCTGAGATTAAACGAGACGCAGATAAGAGAAGAAGAAAAAGGGAGACGACACGAAATCGTCCCTCCGTGATCTTCATCGATCAGAGCAGTCCTCGGAAGATCTTCCTATCAATCTAAAAAAATACAAAATCAAACTACAAACTTGGCAGATCTAGAGATACATGTTCGTTTGATTACAAAATTGATCCACCAAAAAAAGAGCTTAAGAAACGATGTAACAAATGAAAATCGAAGTTTGAATTCAGTAAAAAGAGAGTGAAGAAGTGAAGAAGAAGATAACATACCTGAAGAATCGGAGAAGAACCCTAAGCGATGAAATCGGAGTTTTGGAGAAGACAGATATTTGAGAGATTTGGGGGAAGAAAGAGAGAAGTTGAAAAAAATCAATAAATGAGTGGGGAGGTAAGTATAGTTAAAGAAGACAAAACGGACAGCATTGTTGCCTCCCTCAACGCGTTAACGTTATTTTAATTAAAAACCTTGAATTAAAATATATAATTATCGTTTTCATTCAATTAAAGGCAAACTGAAGAAGCCGGCTTAGTAAATGACGATAATACCCTTAGAATAAAACAACAGCTGGTATTACATTACATGTCCGACCATCGTAGGATAATGTTAGATTGGATGACAGTTCATTACTACGGAAAGTGATTTTATTTCTGTCTTAACAGAAAGAGAATTTAAAACGCGTATTTTTTGCGGTGACGACGACTCCTCGTGGCTGAGCTGGCTCTCTGATTATGTAAAGGGAAATAGTGGGGCCCATTTTATTGTTAGTTATACTTATTAGTCTACGTAATCATGGGCTTTTTTGGTTGACCTCATAAGGCCCATTTAGAAGTGGGCCTTCTCCAACGTGCTAAACCATATCCATTGCGAATTTGTACCGAATAAATATAAAAGAAGACACACGTGGAAAACCTGTGTTGTCATTTGTCAACTTTAGCCATCGGTGCTACTCTGCATTTGATGATAAGCTTATCGCTCTCCCATTGGCTCATGATAAGCTTCACGAAAAGTCAATATTGTACAGACACAAGAAATCAAGAACCAATAATGTTGAAGCTCCAATCAACTGGGACGAAGCTACATGTTTAAATGGACGAGTAAATATCCTTAGAATTTAGACTTAGTAGAACTTTGAAATAGCAGCCATCACTTATGTCCTATAAATATACGAGTTTAATAACATCTTAAAGTATCTCACAATCGAAGCTGTGTACATTATCTCCCCCAAGTAACAGTACATCGCTTAAACTTGCCTTTTCTGTAAGATGCAAATGGAGAGCCCAATATCACCTCTTCAACCCCCCACTTATGGCAACTTAGTTACAGTCCTGAGCATTGACGGCGGTGGCATTAGAGGGCTAATCCCTGCCACTATTCTTGGTTTTCTCGAATCTGAACTTCAGGTATATATGTTTTAGCTAACTTAACTATATTATACTACCGTGTGATAAATTAGTGGTTTAAGCGCATGAGTTGGTGTTGTTGTTATGCTCTTAGTTTAATTTCCGGTAGAAAATATACTTTAATCTATTAACTTGTTATTAGCAATACCTGGTCCCAAAGTTTAAAAAGAGAATTAAAGCCAAAAATCTGAACTTCTTCCTCTATACCATTGTTCATTTTCTATATTAGGAACAATGGTGTATTATGAACTTAACTATATTATGTCAACTACCAGTGTGATAAACTAGTAGTTTAAGCGCATGAGTTAGTCTTGTTATGTTCTTAGTTTGATTTTCGGTAGAAAATATATTTTAAGCTATTAACCTATTGTCCCAATTTAAAGAGAGAATTAAGGCCAAAAATCTGAACTTTTGCCTCTATAACATTTTTCATTTTTTAACATTTTATACATACTTCATACATGGATATACAGAAATTGGACGGAGAAGAAGCAAGACTTGCAGACTACTTTGATGTAATGGCAGGAACAAGCACTGGCGGTCTCGTGACAGCCATGCTCACTGCTCCTAACAAAGAAGGTAGACCCTTGTTTGCAGCCTCTGAGATTAAAGAATTCTATCTTGAGAATTGTCCAAAGATCTTCCCACAACGTCATTTCCTATTTTCGGCGGCTAGACACCTTGTTAAGTCCTTGACTGGTCCTAAATATGACGGTAAATACCTTCATCAACTTATCCATGCCAAATTGGGTGATATAAAGTTGCATCAAACACTTACCAATGTTGTCATTCCAACATTCGATATCAAAAATTTTCAACCTACTATCTTTAGTAGTTTCCAGGTTTGTTTACCTTGTTCGTATTTTTTTCTAAATTAACAAAACTTTGGTATATATGACATTTATATATAGATGCATAACTATTTTATAGGTTAAAGACAATCCTCTCAAAGATGCAACTCTCGCTGACATTGCTATCTCAACTTCAGCAGCTCCAACATATTTGCCTGCCCATTTCTTTAAAACTCAAGATTCAATGGGAAACGTTGAAGAATACAATCTTATTGATGGTGGAGTTGCTGCTAACAATCCGGCTTTGGTGGCAATTGGGGAGGTAACAAATGAGATCACAAGAGGAAGTAGTGATTTTTTCCCAATAAAACCAAATGATTATGGAAGGTTTCTTGTGCTTTCACTTGGACTGGAAATCATAAAGCAGAACATAAATTCAATGCAAAAGAAGTAGCTGGTTGGGGATTGTTAAGTTGGTTAACACAAGACAACTCTACACCTATCATTGATGCTTTCATGCATGCTAGTTCTGATATGGTTGATTTTCATCTCTCTAATGTTTTTCGAGCTCTTCATTCTGAATCCAACTATATTCGTATTCAGGTATGAGAATCAGATCGTTTAGCTTTTTCTTTTTTCTTTGTTAATTAACACAATTTTCTAACATATTTGGTTTTTCTTATAGGATGATAATTTAATTGGGGATGCTGCTTCTGTTGATATCGCTACAGTTGAAAATCTTGACATTCTCGTCAAGACAGGAGAAGAACTACTCAAGAAACCTGTTTCAAGAATTAATCTAGATTCCGGTTCTCACGAACATGCTTATGAAGTGACCAATGAAAATGCTTTTATTAAGTACGTGACATATATATATACAGTTTTTGCATTTGATGATAGTTCTATCGACTTTTATTTAAATTTAGCTAAAATGTATATATATAATCTTTGGGTGTGTATCAGGTTAGCAGGAATACTTTCAAAAGAAAAGAAGACCCGAGACATGCAATCACCTCCTCATGGAAAAGCACCAAATATGAAATAAAGAGATCATTATTTCATCATATCTATTGTTGATGATTCTTTTTTACACTAATGCACCTACCTTTGGTTTTATTTTGATAATTGTTTGCTTTGTATAATTGTATCTATTGAAAGTTTGAAATATAAAAGCGTTGCACAACTTATAATGTAGTCAATAGTGGTTTATACATGGCATAAGCTCATACAAAAAAAAAGATATAATCCGGATTGAACTAGGAAAAAAGATATACTTCCAATCTGTTTGGTCCTCTTCCAACATATATTAGGATAATGGACAAAATATTCATGTTTCAGATAAACATCATAGAACTGTTTAGTTGAACTGTTGAAGTAAGCTAAGCTTAATTTTTTTTTTTTTTTGAACCCTCGAAGTATAATGGAAAAAAACTTTATTAGTGATTTGCTTTTACAGAACAACTAAAAAATAGAACTTTTACCAAAATTTCGAAACAAAACACCAAGATTCTGATTGGTAGACTGAAGTACAAAATGTTACATTTCAAGTCAAAAAGAATTTCAAAGGATATATATAGGAGAATTGTGTATACATTAACCATTTTTCGTTTCTTCGTTTGTCTGTCTTCTTTGCAGGTATCTATATTTATGTGGTTTTGATTCTTCTGTATAGTTATCCATCCACTGATAAAAACACCAAAAAGAACTAGTCGTCCCAATCATGATCCCAGCCGTCTCGGTTAGGAGCCCTCGCTGTTAACCCGTTTGCAGAGATGCTGACACTCTTTGCTGCACCACCGGGCGACTTCACAGCATTATTCTCATCCCAATCATCATCCCAGCCCTCGTCCCAATCCGCTGTCTCCACGTCACGACCCGCTGACTCACCCGAGCCTGGTCCTCCGCTCAGTTCTAGCTCACGGTAAGGCACTCCATTGCCTGCACGGCGATTCTTCCGGCACAGACAGAGTGCCCAAGTTCCCCCAAAGATAACAACGGATACTATTAAGAAATAGGCTCCGTTAACGGGCGTCACTAGCTTTTCATATGAGGGCAGGTAGATGGATAAAGGGTTTCCTTCTGGTGGGTACATGTGAAGCACGCATTCTCCCTTTCCAGCGTCTAGTACAATCTTGTTTGTGTCTCCACTAATGGATATGTTTACCTATGCAAGTGAAAGAAGGTCGATTCAGTTTAGTGCCATGGAAGAGCTAGAGTAGCGTTTGCGTTGTAACATTAAAGATCACAAAATAGTTCTGACATCCAGAGATAAATTTGTCCAATATAGGATAAGTACAAATCAATGGAATCAACTCAGAAGAACATCGGATATGTACCCTTTGACTCTGATGCTTTGGCAGTGTTAGCGCTGGTATAGAGTTAACTGGACGAAGAATCTTTGCTTTCAGTGATTTTTCACCTTCATTTTGCACTAGAATCAACCAGTTTGCAGAACCTGCAATGATAAACACACAACTTTAAGATGAAAAATAGATCAACTCAAGCAAAACCTACTTGAAAAAACAGAATATACAAAGCAGAGACCTTATTCATGTCGTTGAGATCACAATCAATTACGAATTAAACATAACATAATAATGTCAACATCTGCTAGTTCGTGAAGTTGATTCTGCAACGAGGCTTCCCAATAGTGTAAAATAGATGCTAGTTGATCCCTAATTTCATAAAGACTATTGATTTACAACTTATCTAACCATTTCCATGGACATCTTTGTGCTGCAAACAAAACCTGCTATATGGCTTTTAATCAAAAAGACAACACGACTTATATCATTTGATTGTTCAATAAACAGTGAAGCACATGACAGAGATCTCATTTCCAATATAAGTTGAAACCAAGAGTATCAAAATCAATGAAAACGAAACTACAAGAAGGCACAAATATACCTTGTTCAAAGCTCAAAGTGCATGCCACCAATGAATTCTCAGTTCTACATATCTTAGACTTTCCTGCACAGGTTTCTGCACTGGCAGACTCTGAGCTCCCTTTATTATTATTTACCTTATCAGAATCTTTAGTCACAGGAGGACTTTCCCTATCTGGCTCCGTCCCATTTTTCCCACTATCTAAACTTTTTGGAGACGGGGCAGTTTTAGCCGGTAGTTTTCCACTATCCGTTTGGTTTATCGGAGGAGGAGGAGAGCTTATAGGCTCTGTTGTATTCAAGACTTTCGTAAGATTCTTATCATTTTCAGGCAGTTTCGGAGGTGAACCCACCGAATCAGGCTCCTTAGGAGTGGGATTCGTCGAATTACTTGTTGGCAGAAGAGATTCTGTTGAGGTAACATTGGATTTTTCATCTCCGATGGGTTTAACATTGGGAAATGGAGACTGCTGAAATCAGAAAGAGAGAATGAATCAAACACATTGTTCTAAACCCACTAACATCAAACGAATCGAATCGAATGCAGAAAGGAGTTGAATTTACATGCTTAGTGGTTGAATTTGAATTATCATTCGGTGCTTCTTCATCAGTTAACTCCCGAGATTTCCCGAACGACGAAACATCGGAGACAAACAAAATCAACAGAACAAGTAATACGACCCAACTTCTATCCATCGGAATTAGAGAGTCAAACCCTAAACTATGACTCGATCGCTTGATTTATTAGCCAGTGACAGTCTTGATTCGATCCAAAGATACTTACCGGTTTTGAACATCTGCAACAGAAGCTCATTTCTCAGAGTATCAATGGTCGTCCAAAGCGCATCGCAGATTCGTAGATCACAGTTTAGACGATTTTAAAATCACCAAAGCTTAAATTTTGACGCAAAGGATTGGCAAAACAGTGAGACAGATCGATGATTACAGACTTGTTGGGGTTTGAAGATCGATGAAGAAGACGAAGGGTGGCTCACTGGCTCTGTCTCGGGTTGGTCGTGTCTGAAATTGGATCGGATCGCAGAGCCAAGTTGAGTTTGACAATCCCTCCACTACACGTAGCCGTCCGACAAACATTTGGGCCATAAGTCAATGAGGCCCATCAACCTATATGGGTTATATAACTTATATCACTACAACTATAAACTTTCTACTGTAACCCTCTACGACGCTCCACATACTACGCTTATATAGCTACCTATGTTAAATATCTAAATTTAAAAAACTTTAAATAGAAATTTAAATAGAAGACAAAACGATTTCCCTCTCTTAAAACACTGTAGTCCGAGAGAAAAACTTGACTGTAAGCTTAAGATCTAGCTTCGCCTTTGATTTGAAAGTCGGTGTTCGGTGGCTTTCTCAGCACCGGCGCTGACGCTTCACCTTTTGTTTTCGCCGTTGTTGGCGCTATGTTTTTATCTTCCCAGATTTATTCGACTTTGTACGGCGGCTGAGTGGTTCGTCGAAGGTCATGGTACTTCGCCAATGATGGTTAATCTTGTCAGATTTTCAGATTTGACGGTGATAAAATTTCTATGATTTCTCTCCTCCTCTCATTGGCGTTCGTTTTAGTCTTAGATCTGGTTTTTAGTTGTAATTTCCTTTATATTTGCTTCCTAATTAAGTCTAGTTAATCTGTTTAGTTTTTGGGTAACGCTTTTCTTCATCGATCTCATGATGAAGTTAAGGGTTTTGTCTGTCTCTCCTCTACCTTTATAAATAGTTGGTTTGGGTTTGATGGAGCTTAGCTTGGGAATCTCTTCTCCCATATGTATTTGCTTATTTAGTTTTCTAAATCTAGTTTGTTAGTTTGAGTGTTGAAATCTAGGTTCTCCTTTTTTGAGTTTGGTTTTAGTACCTAGCTCAAGGGTTTATCTTTTGATTTTGATAATTTCAAGAGAGAGACTCATCTTCTCCAAGAGGAATCCTACCTTTGGAATTCAAGTCATCGTCTTTGGGTAGGAATCCCGTTGTCGGAATGTCGTTCGAGTACTCCTAAAGTGGTATCCAGGTCTTGATACTTTGGGTTTGGTTTTATTAATTGGACAAATTCTAATCATCCTCTTTGTTATGTAGGATTGATTGTGTCCCTTGTATCTCTTTATGGTTTAACTTTGCTCTTTTATGGTTGTAATTTTCCAAACTAATATAATTCAGATTCATATTAAAAAAAAACCTTTAAATAGAAATCAAATGTGACTGAGTCTATGCAAATTTACACTTTGAAACCTATGATATCATATATCTATCTAACAACTACTATTGAGATAGAAAATTTTCTTTCTTCTGAGAAAATTTAAACTCAAACTCTCCTAAAATGTTATGCACAAGAATACCAATAGACCACGAACATTTCGTCAAAATCATTGATATTTGTTTCTCTTTCTCAAAAAATTTCTAAATCTAACTCTTTGGGGGCGATTATATATCTTTGTCGACACATTGATTTTATCTATATATATATATGTTCAACATCTCTTCCAGCTTAAAAAGGTTTCTTTGGGTTTCTAATATGCTTTGTCTTTTTTAATTGGATTTATATACTTTTGGCTGTGTGGATAATATATAACTTGGTTTAGATACTGTTAATCCGGTTAGCTTTAAAAACATATAAAGTATCAAACATTTATGTGCTTTAATTCTTCAACATATAACATAAAATGGAGTTGGTTTGCTTTTATTCTTCAACAAGTAACATATGTGAAAGAGAGAAAGATCCTTTGATTATTACCATATGAAATGGTTTGATCATTACATGAATAAGAAAATGACGTTATAATATTGTAAATAACAACAGAATATAGATTTTTATTTAGGTTAAAAAGGCTGGCAACTTTGATTAGTCATACGTCTGGTCACTAGCCTCGTTTACACGTCAGTCGAAGATAAACTGCAACATTCGAACAACCAAAACAAATATGTATCACGACATTAGAGATATTAATTTCCATATTCCAAAATAAAACCAATAAATAAATGTAATAAAGAAAAACAAAAAGAGAAGTTACGGAGAGGTACTTGTCACAATCAATGCTAAAACTGATGGGGAAGGGAATTGAAATTCCACAAGTGGTAGGAAGTGCAGCCACAAGACCAATGTTAAGGCCTTTGATGTCTTGAGCTGCTTGTTTAAGACACTCACATACTTGTCGGCGATCTGGTGTGGTTTGAGCCATATTGTTTAGTGACTTGACTCCTACGCAGCATCCTGATGGCAATGGACCACTGTTAGTCAAGTAGTTCACGCATTGTGCTATTATGCTTGTCACTGTCCCACACTTGATGTCTGACTCTGCTGGGGTTGCCATGTAGATCGTAAGGATGATGAGGCATGTGATTATCTTTGGAGCAAACGCCATTTTTGTTTTTATTTGCTTTAAATTTGATATTTTACTTTGTTGAGGTCGGTAGGGGTTTTATAATTGAAATTACTCATGAATGTTATGCGTATCCGCTAATTATGCTTAGTTTCATATGCATGCAAATTTAATGAATAAGGAAATTTATGTTATTGTTAAACATTTACACATAGTCTAATATAAATCAGTTGTTTTCCCAATCTTGGCTTCATTTGAGATTCATCAAGATGTAACATCAGAAATCTAGGTTTAAACCTATAGTATTATTTGCAATATATTTTTTTTTTTTGTTAATTGAGAGGTTCAAGTTTTTAGTGGACCACATACTGATTCTGACCAATGGGAACCTCATATCATCTTTTATAGAGGATTGAAATCTCCGACATTGAGGAACAATGCATCATCCATTTTCATCATAATTTATTCGGGAGCTGAAGAAACCCATGTGAATGAATGTCCTTCCCAAACGAATGAAACCCATGAGACTCCCTTAAATCTTTGGTACCAAGTTTAAGCTAGTGGACTATATTATTTGCAACATTGTATTGAGTTTGAATATAGATTAAAGAAAAGTGTGTAGTCATGTTATTTTGTAATTTAGCTGTATGTACTATATATATATGGACATGTCAAACAAACTGGTCGAAAGGCTAAGTACATATTTATGAGGACACACGTGACAAGGTTCCAAAAGAGTAAGTAAACTCTTGGACGTGTGGACCGAAAATGGTGATAGATTAAGCGGTAGTTCAAGGAAATAAATAATAAGAGAAGATGTGGTCCAAGTATAAATTATGAAATGGTAAAGAGTTGGAGACATCAAAGAAATTTGACAAGAGGAAAGCATGCATGCAAAAGAAAAACAAATATAGAGAGAGTTGATTGTTTATAGAACAATGACTCACTTGGATCGAAGCTATATACAATATCACACGTACTAGAAAAATATAAGAGGATCTTGACAACAAAAATTGTAGCTATTTGTTAAAAATTAAGGGCATGTAGGGTCGATCGACATGTTCTTATACACTCATGATGATATCAGTCACTCACCGACGAAAGAAGTTGAAAAATATAATAAAGCAAGTTGTGGTCTAAGTGTGAAGAACTAGCTTAGATAAGGATTGATAAAGAAAGATTTGAGTCTCTTAATTATTTTTATTTTTATTCGATTTAAGTCTTTTGTCCTGTCATGAAGATCATCAACTGTTTTCCTCATAAACACTTGATGATCTTTCTGCCAAACACAAAACTTTTTAGGATATTCTAGAGTCAATGAATTTGGATATTCTTTTGAATAATTGCTTTTGTCAACAATATTACACAGTATTATGCCAGTTTCTTCTACTCCGATCTAGAAAAAATTGTAGACGTAAACATTTAACTATTTGACAATGTATGTTTTTATATACCATGTATGTATGGGAAACTGAAGTATATGTGTGTTTAAAAGCATATTAATTTAGTGAGTTCATTAATGAACAATCTTAATTAATGTTACCTCTACGTAAGTCAACTGATATACTAGTTAGTTTATTGTGCCGCACAGATCGAAGAAGATGGGAAGCATTAAAATCAGAACGTGAACAAATGAAACACAAGAACTTGAAAATAATACATATCGTAATTCCAATATAGAAGTATAGTATATCATTAGATGAGTACATAACGGAGACGACCAATTAAATGGATCGTCGTGTATAAAAACAGACATGAAAACACCAAATCTAGTACATAACAAACAACAATGTAAGAAGGATGAAACTCTTATAGAGTCATCTTAATTATTATTTTAATAAATACTCTCTCGTCCATTATATGAAACCTTTTCCTGCATGAACCTCCATCCCCTCTTGCTTACCTGACACTGCAACCAACCGAATCCATCAAAAATGTATTAAATAATGCATTATATTAACAAATATATAAGAAGTTGTAAATTCGCAAGAGGTTCTAAGTTCAAAGTCTCCTAAAAACTTTAAGTACCATCCCAATGATTTGCATGTTCAGCAGTTCACCACAGGTTAATGGATTCGGAATTAGTCGGGTGGGAACATCCATATCACATGGGTTATCAAGAAAATATAAGAAACTCAAAGTATAATAGAATGATCAAGTACATTACCGGTTACAGTTGGTTCTAGCACTAATGGGGTAAGGGATTCTAACACGGCAAGCACCAGGGAGACGAGCAGCACGGCCTGGGTTAAGTCGAGAACCCAAAGCTCTAGCTGCTCCTTGGAGACAACGACAAGCTTGTTGACGGTCACGTGTGGTCCTAGCCATGCTGTTAATCCTCTGAACACCAGAGCAACACCCTCTAGGAATGAAACCACCTCTTGTCAAGTAGTTGTAGCATTGACCCAAGCTCCCAGTGACTGCTCCACATGAGATTGCTGCATCGGACGCCATTGGAGCGGTCACTAACATGCACACAATCACCAATATTGACAACTTCAAGAATACTTTCTCCATATCTTAAAACTTTCTTTGTTTCTTTGTTTTGTTACTTGTTGAAATAATGAATTGGATGATGAATAATGCTAATGGAGGTTGAGTTTATATAGAGAGGTACGAGATCGAATGCCATGAAAGATCAGAAGGTGTAAGATTAGTTGGTGGTTGGTTTCATTCAATTCTTTGCCTCCTATTTATGTTTCTCTCTTCTCTTATTTTTGTTTTTTGTAGTTAAATTAATCTTTAAGTCAATTACTACTTACTCTCCTCTTTGTTCTCTTTTTTGGTCAAATCTATATAAAATTGTATACTTCATTCGTACTCACATTTCTTTTTCTAAAGGACCAATCATTGCTCTACACTACATATGTCCAAACTTAATAACTTGTCAACGTTTGGTGGCATTTATCAGGGCACTGAAGCAGACTCGCACCTCTCTCGTGAAAAAAAATGAAAAAAGAAAAATTTTAACTTTTTTTCTTGGATCCCACAAACTCAACCTCTACAAATTAATAAAGTTTTCTTTTTGAAACCATTTAAAGACCAAATTTTCAGTTTATTCAATTGGAAAACTGAATTATGTAGTAACTTAAATAAAACATTATATATAAATCATATAAACTATGTTATTCGAAGTCTAACAATTACGATATTAAGTAAATGTAATTGATATTGTTACCTAGATCACGATACATAAATCTACTCAACCATGTGATCAACCGGCTCATTACAAGGACAGTTTCACTTTAGACAATTCATGTCTGTCAAAATACAATAAAAATCAGCTTAATCCTAGATGGAGAAAATTGGAACACCAATTCCAAATATCTAAAACTTTAGCTACATGGATTACTTGAGACTATGACTCTCACTCCACCTTGCCGATTCCAAGTCCTCCAGCATTTGAGCTGCTCTCAACCACCGTCTCTCTTACAAACCTACAACAATAATTTCAGAAATCAGGTTAAACAAAGCAAGATTGCATTCGAAATAAGAGAACACAAGAACTGTCATTTACCTCGCCAGTTTCTCCCGTGAAGATTGTAAGACGTAAATGGAGAGTACGAACGAGAATGTGAGAGCTGATGAGAATACATATGTGTGTGTATGAGCTTATTTTCCCTTGATTAGTTAAATTTAGTTAACAAGAAGAAAGGTTTTATTTACCTGAGCCGAAAAGGACGTAAAACCCTGAAGAAACATCAATCTCTGACTGTTCCTTCCTGCATCATAATAAAGTTTCTCAGCCACGTTTTAGTAACATCATGTTTTCTAAAGCACAGTGACTTCCAACGTATGCTCAAGCTTATAAGAAAAGAGAGATGAGAAAAGAGATGAAAGAGGTGAACAAAGTTAGTGTACCATGTGTATCTAACAAGAACATGTTTTGGCCAGTGTTCAGGATCCCAGAACTGTTTTCTGATCTCCGGGTGTGTGTTCAGATCTGTTCATGGATAAAAACTCAACTCAGATAAACTCTGATATCGAAGTAGCGGAGTACCTATTCTTTGGCCATCGAAGCAGACTTGCAAATTTAAAAATCAGAACAGAGAAAGTATGAAATTCATTCTTTAATAGAAATTTCCATAACCACGGTTCAGGCAATTTGTATGAAATAAAGAAGCTATGGAAGCATAGATGACCATAAAAATTGTGAACTTAATTCAGTATTGCCACCAGACAGATGGACTGAATCAGGCTGTATAATAGACATACAGATAACAGCAAAAAGGCAGATTAGTAGTGCACACAAATTCACTTATTTACTTAAAAGGCAAACAGTAACAAAGGAGACACCTAAATCAGGATAGCTAGATAAAATTATCACGTACAGCTAAGAGGCATATCGAGAACTTGAGCTGTGACTCCAAGCAGATCCCCTCCAGAATATCTCTGCAAAAGAAAAAATCAATCAATCCACACCAAATATCCAAAAACTGGTACTATACAAAATCTGCCAGTTTTCTCGGGTAGCAAATTCTCTAATCAGTCAAAGCCTATAAAAGGACTCAAAACCAATGTTAAACATACCAAATTTACATCGATCATTGGAACTTCTGAGGTCTTACGGTTTATCACCAAAAGCCAGTGAATTAGATATTTCTCACTTCCAACTTGGAATTTTCTGCATGTAAAATAATCCGTAACTACACATCAGACACCACATAACTCTAACTTACATTTGACTAATGTCCAAATAAGAAAACGTTGTGGCCATATTAGCAAAGGTACTCCATGTCTAGCGCATAGAAGACATCAGAAGAACACAATCTGCAGCAACAAAGAACTAAAAACACCATATAAAATGGCTTACTCTAATCAAAGATCACTCTCTTTGCGCTGCAACTAATCTAACACTGATGAACTTGGCAACTAAAGACACAGAAATCTGAATTCAAAAGCACCGAATACAGCTACACAATATCTTCATTTGACCTGTAACTAAAATAAAGACCAATAAATTCTCACATCTTATAAGGATCAGCTCCTGTGTAGCCAACTGGTTTCCCTATGGGAATTAACACCTACAAATTGGCAAAGAAAGACAAATTTCAAAATCTAAAATTTTCAAAACAATAAGAAAATACCAAATCTCTATATATTTCTTAAAACTATTAAAAGAAGTACCTCGCGATTAACGGCGAAGATCGGGCAATGCTTTCCGATAACATCATGCCAAGTTGTTCTCGACTGCCAGATAGAATCAACAGATCCTTAGTCTCCATCAAATTAGAAAGTAATTCTCAGCTTAAATGTAAATGGGAGTACGAACAGAGTGATATTGCCCCATCTTGCTCATCCGGATGATATCTCCTGGTCGGTAAGCACTAGAGAGAGCCGGGATCAATAGAAATATCAGAAATAAAGATTGAATTAAATTGTTCCACGATCGCGATCCTGCCACCGTAATCATGCCCGCCATAACTTTGATTCTTCGGCGAGGCTTCTCCGCTAAATTTGCCGGTGAGTTTCTTCGCCGGGAGATATAGAATGGAAGCGAAGTTGGAAATTTGATGAATTGACACGGAGTGTAATCCACTGCGTTATTATTGGGCCAACAAATATAAGCCCAACTTCTGTGTAGCCCAACTTACATGTTGACTTGGCTTTGACCAATAGTTAGTAGTTTTGACTTTCGAGTGCAAAACTTATCTGTTTAACATAATAATTACGATTTGACCGACCTGTTAGTTTTTTGTCAATTACACTTCAACAATCAAGCGATAAGCACTTCTCGAGCGGACTAAACACAGTTAGAACATTGAGAATTCATTGAACCTCTCATTAATAGTATAATATTAATATTTTTCACAAAAATTTAATTTGAGAATCATACATTAATTTTGATATTTGTTCGTCAGAGATCAACTAAATTTCTCATTAATATAATATTAATAAATATAAAAAAATTTAGTTTTTTCTCACTTATCTATTTTATAAATATACTACTACATATACTAATTTTATCTAAATTTTATTTAATAGATGGTCAAATTTGCAAAGGTTAAACTTTTTCAGTCTTCAAAAGCATATAATAAAGCTTTTTAAAAAGTACTAATAAAAGCGTGTAAAGAAATGTGAATCCAAGTTTATTGTATTGAGTATTGACTATCATATTAATCATTTTAACATCGCATGAAAATTGACGACAAAAAAGCTTCGGATATTCTTCTCCGCTTAAGTCTCTCCTTTTCAAACAGAGGTTTCACTTATGTCTGAAATAGGCCTTTGTCTCTTCTTAGCCATTAGATCTTTATGTTCCTTTAATCCCACCCCTTGACCCTAGGTTTCTGCTAGTTTTTCGCTTTCTATCGTGAAGCGCAGCTTTTGGTTCTTCCTCTTCTCGCCTTCTTTGACTTTGTTGCTCTTTCGAATTTGTAATTTTCTCCGTATCCTTTGTTGAGATGTCTTCCTCCATGGACAGAGAAATGATGGCCATGTGTCTTCATGAAGAAGATGAACCTTTTGATAAGCCAAATCTTCCAGAATTCTGCTCTAGTGAAAAGAACTCTCTCAGCTTGATTGGAAGAATTCTTAATTCACGCTCGCAAATCCTCCCAAATCTCCTTCTTGACCTCCCTCGGAAGTGGCAAAAGATTGGAAAAGTCTGTGGGGTTGCTTTGTCTTAAGAAAAGTTCCAGTTTATATTTAACTTCAAGCATGATATGAATGAGATTTATGAGAAAGGTGTCCATACATTTAATGAATGAGCCCTTGTCATGAAAAAGTGGGTGGAAAATCCTCCTGATAACTTCTTGCAGTTCATTTCGGTGTGGGTCCAAATCCGAAACCTCCCTATTAATTTCTACATTGTGCTAGCAATTATTGCCCTTGGAGAGACGTTGGGACAAGTTGTTGAGGTTGCCTTTGACCCCATGAGACCTCAATTCAAAGATTACGTTTGTGTCAAGATTCGTTTTGATGTTTCCAAACCTTTGAAGAAATCTAAAATTGTTAATCTTCCCAATGGTCAAAAAACTGAAGTCCTTTTCAATTATGAAAGAGTCTAGAAGCGTTGCTACCTCTGTCAATGTCTCATCCATGAAAAATACTATTGTCCCTTGCTCATTAAGATTAGACAAGATAAAGTTGCAGCTTATAAGCTCAAGAATCAAGTTGCCGCCACCTCTGCTCAGGCTTTCCTTGAACCATCTGATCCTCTCTTTGGTGTTATTAATCCGAAGTTCTTAGGTTTCATGAAGGATTCTTCTCGTGCTAAAATATCTCCAGAAGTCCTTGGAGAAATGAGAATGTATATGTTAGCTGCTGACAGCTCTGACATAGAAATCAGAAAAGCTAGGGTAAGGAAATCCCTTCAAGATTTAATCAATGATCCCATTGCTCAAAAAACCTTACTTCGACTAGAGCCTGCTCTGATTATCTCTTATGAGGTGGATAAAGGGAAATGACATATTTTTGATCTTCCTGCATCAGACGCTGCTCCAAAACCAGAATCCACTCTCTCTTGCTCCTCCTAAGTTAATGGTAGATGCATTTCGTGCAGCAGAATCCGGTTGCCCTGAATTATCGTATCATCTTTCTCTGCAGCCGTTTCCTGAGGATGATCTTCCTGATGTTGATTATACCGCTTCATTTGTTCATATAAAGCAAGTTGTTGCCTCTTCTTGTCTAGACAAAAGCCATATACAATCAAAAAATACTGCCTTAAAGAACCACTTCGTTCACACATCCAAACCTTTCAAGCGCAGAGCTTCTCGTCAAGCTACTGCTCTCTCAAGGAAGCGGTAAGTTGCTTTAGTTATTGCTGAAGATGCCCACAAAGGTGATAGTGAATCAGAGTCTTCCTCTCAAGCTGCCAAGAGATTAAAGGCAAAGGTAGTCCCAGGTGAGGGATTGACCAAGTGTTAATGAGCTTGATGAGCTGGAATTGCCAGGGCTTGGGACGGTCCCAAGACTTGACAATTCAACGGTTGAAGGAGATGCGACAAACTCATTTTCCGGAGATCTTGTTTCTTATGGAAACAAAAAATATTCGTGATGTTTTGGTAGACCTGCAAGTATGGTTAGGTTATGAGAGGGTGTTTACTATAAACCCTATAGGCTTTAGTGGGGGGCTTGCTTTATTTTGGAAGAACTCAGTTTCGGTTGATTTCAAGTTTGTTAATAAGAACTTGTTGGATTGTTATATAAAGTTTGGATCCTTTTTCTTTTACTCTTCCTTTGTCTATGGCCCTCCAATGGTGAAGGATCGTCCAGTTAGGTAAATTTCTTATATTTGTTTTTGTAAGCCTTTTCCTGTGTTAAAAGGCATCCCTTTGTGGGTTTTATATTCTATCAGATGAAAGAAAAAAAAAACATCGCATGAAAATTGACTACATGAGCAGGAGTAGGCAGTGAATTAAATGACATCAATAATTTCTATCAAACAATTTTAAATTAAACCCAATTCAATAATAATATTAATTCCAATAAAATTTAATTTCAACATAATGATCCCAACCAACAATTCATACTTGAACGATTCACTCATTCTATACCGAAGAACTTGAAGCTCCAACATTATTTGGATATTATAATGGCTTGGAAGGAAACTTTTCAAGACACAATGGTCTATAGTATAGACCACGACAACATAATCAGTGTGGAGATTTCTTAGGAAAAAAGATTTTATCTCTACCAAATGACTGGTTGATATATATATATATTTTGTTAAACCGTAGAAGTTCTGGATCTTTGACCCGTAATCTTTTCCAATGCTTAGGATCATCTGTTAATAATACTACGTTTAAGGCGTAAATCACCATTCCCAAGTGACTTGAACCCATAACTTCTTTGTTAAAGAAATCCACTAAAACAGAGCCACTTAGTAATGACTGGTTAATATTACGAGGTTGTCCAATGTATTTGATGATTGCTGTAAATGATGTTTATCCATAATAAGATATAAAATGCCTTTGTCGAAGAAAAAAATGATCCCAACAACTTATATTTCTAACTTGGAATATAATTAATTTTATTAACAAACTAAAAATATGAAAATAAAGTTTTCTATATAAAAAACGCGCGCACGAACAGACCGTTAAATCTATAATAAGAATTTATACAATAGAAATTTGATTATATTAACAAACTTAGTTTTATTAACAAATTAAATACAAATAAATTTTTTGTTTTAAAAAACGCGCGCATAATTAAATTTCTAATACGATAAAATTTAAATTTTTATTAGTAAATACACATTTAAACTTTTAAACAAAGTATGTTTGGTAAAAAAACATTTAACACAATCAAATTTATAAACTTTTGTCATTCTTGACATGACTTATGGTCTAAACTCATTTTTGAATCACTAGTGATATCGATTTTAATTGTATAATTTGTGGAAAAAAAACAAAAACAAAAAACTTTTGGGTAAATAAGAGAATCCATGAAAATGTTGAATATCTTTGACAAGTCTCTTACGTATTCATTAGAATCACAACTATTAAAAAAATCTCAAATCAAACTTCAAAATGATGTCTATAGAATTTAATGGTGGTGGTTCATTCTAAATACTGCATCGTTAAGGTAAATAAAGTTACTAAAAAAGAGCGATATACAAAAAGACTTTGAAGATTGACAAACTTTTGTCTTTGTTTTTTTTTTATCATGCAGTGAAAAAAATAGAGAGAGAGAGAAAGAACATCAATCAATACACAAAATCGGTCCTCTTAACAGTAATCACTTGGGATCCTTCAAAACCTAGAAGAAAACCCATTTCCCCTCTTTCTTCTTCTCTTCCCCTTTCATATCTCTTCTTTCTTCTCGATTCTTTGTCTCTTCCTTTGTTCTTGTACTCGATTATTTCGTTTTGCCTCGTTGCCGAACTCCATCGGATTCGATTTCTGGGTGTAGTTTACAACAAACTGATTCTTTGTTTGATCAATCGGGTGTTTTCGTATCAATCGATTTTGTTTTTTCCTTGTTAGTTTTAGATTTTTCCTGGTTTTTTATGGCTGCGGATCTCGATGATTGGCCTGTATTGGAAGAAGAGAGTTCGTCCTCATTTTCACCGCTTCCGCCGCCTCGGTCTCTGTCGAATCAGCCGGAGTTTTGGATTAGAGTGGAGGAAGCCACACGAGAAATTATAGAGCAGGTTCATCCAACAGTTGTGTCCGAGGATCGAAGAAGAGATGTAATTGATTATGTGCAAAGACTAATCAAATTGACACTTGGATGCGAGGTAAAATTCTTTTCAAACATTCTGTGTTATGTTCGCTATACATTGGCTTTTGTCGCTGTTTTGCATTAACATCTGGATTTTAAAAGATAACTAAGACGTGCTTTAAATGTCGGAATTTGTTTGGAAATTTGAAGATATTTTTCTGCATCTTATTGAGCATTGGCTTAAACTTCTGATTGGTTCAATCGCAGTGGAGTCAATCTCAATATTCATGTAGTATTCTGTCTTGTTATCCGTAAGTTGGTGACTTTCCTTGTAAGATGATCTAAACTCATGTTTTTTGCACACCCTTCTATTACTGACCAGAGATTCTACGATGTTGCGGCTGATAACTTAGATTGACTATGGATATGCTTGATAAAGTTGTGATTTATTCTCTTTCTTTACTGGTTTGTGTCTTTCAGGTACATTCTTTTGGATCAGTCCCATTGAAAACGTATCTCCCTGATGGAGACATTGATCTCACAGCTTTTGGTGGACTGTGTCACGAGGAAGAACTGGCCGCCAATGTTTTCTCTGTACTTGAGAGGGAAGGACATAATGGGACTGCCCAGTTTGTGGTTAAGGATGTGCAGTTAATACGGGCTGAGGTTTGTTTACCCAATCTCTGTGTTATTCAATTCCAGAATCTAGCTTCTGCCATGAGTATTCCAAGTATGTATATGGTGTTTACTGTTTATGCATGCCTATTACGTTGGTGTTATCTCCTCAAGTATCAAACTGTTCATTTGCAGGTTAAGCTTGTTAAATGTCTGGTACAAAACATTGTGGTTGATATCTCTTTCAATCAGATTGGTGGCCTTTGTACTCTGTGCTTTCTTGAGAAGGTAATCTGTCCTCTTCAGTATGACCATGCTGTGTCAAACAAATTTAACTTAACTAATTGAGAGGTAAATACAGTTTAAGGTTATTTATCTCTTTGATACATGTCTAGCAGAAATTGGAATGTCGCTAATCTTCATACATACTTACCCAATTGCATTATGGGTTATCTGGTGACTAAATAGATATTTTTTTAAAATATTGCAAATTGTTTACGAGATCACATACATGCAATATTATTTTGAGGCGCATCAGCAATTTTCGAAGGATGCAAATGTAGAAGACAAAGATTTGCTTCTGGAAAATTGACGTTAACAATTTTGTTGTGCAGATCGATCACCTCATTGGAAAGGACCATCTCTTCAAGCGAAGTATCATTCTCATTAAAGCTTGGTGCTACTATGAGAGCCGTATACTTGGGGCTTTCCATGGATTGATATCAACATATGCTTTGGAGACTTTGGTCTTATATATCTTCCATCTTTTCCACTCATCATTGAATGGTCCACTAGCAGTAAGAGTCTTCAGCAATTTTGAGGGATCCTTCATGGTTAGTCTCATCTTGATTTACTGAACTTTTTTTTTTCAATAGGTACTATACAAATTCTTGGACTACTTCAGCAAGTTTGACTGGGATAACTATTGCATTAGCCTGAATGGTCCCGTCTGCCTTTCCTCTCTACCAGAAATTGTTGGTAAGCATTTCCTCTAGTTTATTTAAAATTGAGTTCTTTGCGATTCCTGTGTCTCTGCATTTTCTTTCTTTAATTTTTTTGTAGTTGAGACTCCGGAAAATGGTGGAGAAGATTTTTTGCTGACCAGTGAGTTCCTCAAGGAATGCATGGAGATGTACTCTGTACCTTCACGGGGATTTGAGACAAATTCGCGTGTGTTTCCATCAAAGTATCTTAATATAGTCGATCCGCTTAAAGAAAACAACAATCTTGGCCGCAGCGTAAGCAAAGGTTGACTGCTTTTCTTTTCTCCAACCATCACAGTTTCTTTTGTCTTCTTGTTATCTCCCTCATGGATTTAGATGTTTTAGCAGACTTATAACAACTTTTGACATGTTCTTGTTCTGAGTATGTTTAGCTCTATACTTATGGTGGTTTGTCAGAAAATTTCGGAGTAGGTTTTGTAGATTTAACTGTTGGCTAGAATTAAGATTTTCATATTCTATCATGTATTTTCTAAATGTAAAATATGATGTTCTAATAATTCCACAGATCTTATGGTCCATATGGTTCTTTTTGTTGGTGTATATATAAATCACATGGACTTTACTTTCTCTTACACAGGTAACTTTTATCGTATACGAAGTGCATTCACATATGGTGCTCGGAAGCTTGGACAAATAATTTTGCAGTCAGAAGAAGACATAAGTTTCGAACTTCGGAAGTTCTTCTCGAACATGCTACACAGGCATGGGAGTGGTCAGAGGCCCGATGTGCTTGATTCTCTTCCATTTGGAAGATATAACAGGTACAATGCTATGTCGCCAGCTGTCAATCATTATCAAGAAAGCCAAGTGACTTGTGAATCAGAATCTTCCAGTTCATCTGGTGCTGCTGGAAATGGTAGACATGACCAAGAAGACTCATTATATGGAGGTGTCAGTGTATCAAGTACAGCTGGGTTTGATTTAAGTGGATCACCTAGTGAAACAGCCCCTTCAGTTTCAGAGGAACGATTTGCAGGAGATGCAATAGACTTGGCTACTTTGAGGATCCAAAAGCTTGAGATTTCTGATGATGCAGTGAAATCTTCGTGCCTTAGTGATAAGGGAAGTGTCTCTCCTTTGAATGGTAAGCATCATTCTCTTCATCCGAGGAGAAATGGAGAAATTTTAAATGGAAACGGGGTTGAGAAACAGCAAGAGAATCACTTGCTTGCTGATTCCAAAAGAGTTAAAGATATACATAGTAATGAGAGTGAAAACGAGCATGGTGAAGACCTGCCGATTACTGGACCAGTATACCAAACTTCAGTCATGAACCTGGTAACATGGCCACAGGAGGACATGCATTTCCATTATTCAGGTCCAGGTCATTGTGTTTCTGGCACTCCAGGTTTGCTGTCTGATCTTGCAGGGGATTACAACAGTCAGCTTAACAGTTTGCGGTATGGGCGGTGGTGGTTTGATTATGTCCAAAATGGTCCTTTGTCTCCATTATCTCCTCCTGGGCTGTCTCAACTTCCGAACAACAATTCATGGGAAGTAAATCGACATGCTCTGCCATTCAGGCGGAATCCGTCCACTCCAGTAAACGCCAATGGAGTTGTTCCGAGACCAGTTTTCTTTCATGTGAACCCTCAGATGATTCCAGGTGCTGGTTTTGGTATCGAGGAATTACCTAAGCCACGAGGAACTGGAACATACTTTCCCAATGCGGTACTTTTCGCCTCTCTTACATCTCTTACAGACACTCCATAAAAATGCGACCTCTACGTGGCCAAGCTTCTAATGCCTTTTTTATGCAGAACCATTACAGGGATAGACCGTACTCCCCACGGTCAAGAAACTCACACCAGGCTAGGTCGCCAAGAAACAATGGCCGAGGCATGATACATGGTCACTCAGAAATGAATTTTCCTGACAGAAACACCCGTGAGAGACAACTTCATTATCCCAACCAAACAAATGGTTCATGTGATATGAGTCAAACTAGTTCACTTGAAAGCTTTCCTGACACCAATGGCTCCGTGAATCATCCATATGAGAAGGCTCCAGACTTTAGGTCTATGGAGCCTCTATCAGCGGAACTAAACTCCCTTCCTGAGGGCAGCAAGCAAAGAGATAGCCCTGGAGGTCACCATAATCGGTCACACCGCCCAAAGTCTATACCCTCCTCGTCCACACAGGAAGAGAGGTACAGTATATTTCTCTTACCCTTTAAAAACGTATTGTCTTCAGTGAGTTGTTACCATTGTGCATCAAAGCTACTAGCTAACTCATTGTAGTATATACATGTAGGGTAACGCCTACGCAGTCATACCATTTGATGGATGATCAGGAGTTTCCTCCTTTGTAGCTCTGATCTGAGATCACATACACATGCTCTTTAGACCGTTATAGGAACAGGTATAGCTATCTAACTTGGTTTGTTCTCCTAAGTTCTTTGTCTTCTTTTTCCTCACAAGAAAAAAGAAAAAAGAAAAAAGATGGAGCTGATTGTTTTGGGCTGTGTTTCTTATATTTTGTATGTTAAATCTCTGCTGCTATAGAATTATTATGTTTATGTATCTTTATCAAACTCTCTAGACAAAACCTTTTGCAGAGCTTTGTATTTTCTAGACAGGTTTGAGAGTGTATTATAGGATGTTTGTCTTTTTAATTTAGTTTCAACGTCACTATTCGGCCTTCATGTTTTTCTCTTCTTGTTTCCTCTATTAGTTGATGATATATAAAGTAACAAGATTTTGGTCATTATAAGTGGTTTGCTCAACGCAATTGTATTTATATGTTCTTTGTTTTTGATTTAAATGAATAAATATACAATTCGTTCCTTCCAAAATCGATTTTATTTTGCAGTTCCTCAACATTGAACTGAGTATAAAAAATAAAATTTCGAACAGATAAAAGATTAAGGAATGAAACATTCAGGTAAAATCTAACCAAAATTTACATTAAACAATTAAAAACCGGCAAAAAACAGATATATCCCAGAAATATTGTCTAAACAAGAGAAGCTTCTTAATATTAGCCTCGGAAAAAGTTTAGTTAAAAATTTAAGAACAGAACCGTAAGAAACTGCTATCCCGAAACCAAAGACTAATGACACCGCCAAGCAATCACGAAGCCCGAAATAATGACGAATCCTCCTCTGATGAATAAATATACTGCATAATTCATGAATGAAGAACAAAGATCAATACCAACGAGGAAAAATATTATTGATTATTTATTTTTTTCTATTTATTTTGTGTTTACCATATAAATAGAAATTGTCAAAAATATGAAGTGGGACTTAGTCAAAATGACGCAATCATCGGTTACATATACACGAGAGTGAAACCGTTCGTCACTACTACAAATTTCTACAGACATTCTTCACGTTACTTAATCTTATTTGACTTGTAAACAACCAATCAGCATCAATAAAAATATAAAGAGTTGAAATTTCATCAACAAATACGATTCTTGATTTTGCGATTCCGAATCATCTCGATGGTGAAACCAAATCGTGGCCATAGATTTTTCAAATTCAGAATTGTCTAAAAATCGCTCTTTCTCTTGATCTCAACTCTTCCAAAATCTCTTCTCTTCCTTTTGTGTTGTTTTATTTTTCCAATAATTTTCCCGAGAAAAAGGAGTGAAAAGTTCAACGAATTTTTCTACTTTTTCCCCACTTTGATCGGCTGCAGCCACACATTCTCTCTTTTTCACTTTTCCCACCAAACTTTTTTAATTTTTCTGGGTCTCCTTTTTTTGAATTGAAGGTCCGTAAGGGAAGAAGACAGATGATTGCGAAAGAGCACGAATACAAATTGCGTCAACAAGGTGTTGTTGTAGAAATGGCTTGGGTTTTGCTCTGTGGAATTGATTATTCCAGACTCTTTTGGTTGCTCTTCGGCGTTTTCACCTACGAGAATCACGAAGGAAAACCTAGGATTTTCTAGCACGCTTCTCTCTGCCTATTTCTCTCTCCCTTTCTCTCTTCTTCTCTCTCTCTATATCTTGTCTTCCTCTTCTTTTTCTGCATCGCGATCTTGTTATTTTTTGTAAAATTTCTGTCCGATTTGAGATTTTGATTGGTAGATCCGGTACGGTGCCATGTTTATGGAGAATTCTTTGGCCGGAGCTTCCAATGAATCGCTCCCTTATGTGGAGACGGATCCTTCCGGTCGCTATGGGCGTGTAAGTTGTTATCTTTTACGATTTTTATTGGTAATTTGTTGATGTTTCCGAATTTGATCAGTCCTTAAATTCGAAGAAGCTGTGTAATCGTGCCTTAAGCTGGTTTTAGATTGTCCATTGAAGGTGTTTGACTTTGGTATCTGTTACATCGATATGTTGCCTAATCTTTTGAGTCTCTGCATTGCTTTGGTGTTCGTTCTGTGGATTTGTTTTGGAGATGTGTTTCCTCTGTTTGCACTTTCTAGAGATGTCCCTTTAAGATTTGCTTTCTAGAGATGTTTCTAACTATTGAACTTGCATGAGTTTGATTTGATGAATGAATGGTGTGCAGTTCAGAGAAGTACTTGGCAAAGGGGCAATGAAGACTGTTTACAAAGCATTTGATCAGGTTCTAGGAATTGAAGTCGCTTGGAATCAGGTTAAGCTCAATGAAGTCTTCCGATCACCTGAGCCTTTACAACGCCTCTACTCCGAGGTTCATCTCCTCAAAAATCTCAATCACGAATCTATTATCCGCTACTGCACATCTTGGATTGATGTCAACCGCAGAACATTCAACTTCATCACTGAGCTGTTCACATCAGGCACCCTTAGAGAGTAATGAGAACCCTCTACCTCATACTTTGTGCCAGAGAATACGATAACCTCATGCCTGTGAAGAATCCCTTTACGAGAACCTTGTCCTTTGTCTTTCATCTGTAGGTATCGAAGGAAATATCATAAAGTTGATATCCGGGCAATCAAGAGCTGGGCACGCCAGATCTTGAATGGTCTTGTTTACCTGCATGGACATGATCCTCCTGTCATTCACAGGGACCTAAAATGCGATAACATCTTTGTTAATGGCCACCTAGGGCAAGTCAAGATTGGTGACCTAGGCTTAGCTGCAATTCTCCGTGGATCACAAAATGCGCATAGCGTCATAGGTATTCTCTTCTTTTTTTTCCCCATGCTTTAATATAGAATTTTGTAAGTTGTAATATGAACATCTGCCTTTAACTTGGATATATTATTAGGAACGCCCGAGTTCATGGCACCAGAGCTATATGAAGAAGACTACAACGAGCTTGTGGACATTTATTCATTTGGAATGTGTGTCCTAGAGATGCTTACCGGTGAGTATCCTTATAGTGAATGCACCAACCCTGCTCAAATATACAAGAAAGTTACATCGGTAAGCAGAGGGCCTGAGGCTCATCTCAATCATTTTCATCTTCCTAGAAAAGTCTTTTGATGTATTTACTTTCTTTGATGCGGATTTGGTTCAGGGGAAGTTGCCTGAATCTTTCCATCTACTCCAAAACATGGAGGCCCAACGTTTTGTTGGTAAATGCCTAGAAACTGTGTCAAAGAGATTACCTGCAAAGGAGCTCTTGGGAGACCCGTTTCTTGCTATAACTGACGAGAGAGATTTAGCGCCTCTTAGTAGATTACCACCACAACTGGCAATCCAAAATTTGGCTGCAAATGGAACGGTGGTAGAGCACCTGCCTTCAACGGCTGATCCAACCAGAACGGTAGATATGTCGATAACAGGAAGAATGAACTCAGAAGACCAGAACATCTTTCTTCAAGTACAAATTTTAGATGGCGATGGTACGCTTTAAAGTTCTTCTTACTAGAAATTATTGGGTTGCTGGAAACTTGCTTAGCCGAACCGGGAACCAGGCTACAAGATTTGGAGTAGCTTTAGTATTAGCTATTGATACATAGGAAAGAAAAGAATTATTGTAACCGTAGCTTCTGATTTTTAGTTATAAATGGTGAAACTTTAATTGAAGAATCTACCTATGGAAATTGTTGTGATGAATCTATTTTGCTGCGTCACAGGTCACATGAGGAACATTCAGTTCCCGTTCAACATTGTGAGCGACACACCTCTGGAAGTAGCCTTAGAGATGGTGAAAGAGCTTGAGATCAGTGATTGGGATTCTTTGGAGATCGCTACAATGATAGAAAACGAGATATCTTTGCTTGTCCCCAACTGGAGAGATCATGAATCTTCAATCCAGCACCACAGCTTTGGTCATGAAGATGGTGACGACAGTGGGAGCAGAGAGGGAAGAACGCGCTCGTTCCCCTCTGCTTCTTCCTCGCACGACTCTACTATAGCAGTTAGTAACGACGTGATCCAAGGTATGGATTATGGCAGTAGAAACTCTAACAGTATGTTAAATTCTTCAACATACCTCTACTCACCTCCCATTGATGATAGTCAAAGTCAGCAACAATGGAGACGGGTAAGGCTACAAAAAATGAGATCGCTGGTGGACACTAGAACGCAGGTGCTACATCGATCGCTCATGGAGTTGATCAACAAGCGGCGTGGACGTGGCTTCGACACAGACGTGAACAAGCTACAACATCGACCTTCTACCGATTTCCTGAGACGATCTTGAGAAATGGTTAGAGAGCCTTTATGGTTCTTTCATGATAAACACACAACTTCATATTGGTTTCACCATTTTACTTCAATGATATTATATCAAAGAATTGTTTGTATATATCCTTAGGAAGTTTTTACCTTTAGCTCGTTTACAGAACCTTTGAAAAGTGAAAATATGTGACAGTATTTGCATATATATATTATTAAAGATGTATATCTAAACTCATGTGATTATTTTTAGAAAACTAATCTCTGAAAATCCAAATAATTATGAGAATCATAGTAAGTGTCTTGAC